>WYDI02025557.1:16117-39163 GCA_009867235.2 Psittacus erithacus | reverse complement strand
TGATGGTTTGGATGGTCTAGCTCTCAGGGGTGATGGTTTGGATGGTCCAGCTCTCAGGGGTGATGGTTTGGATGGTCTAGCTCTCAGGGGTGATGGTTTGGATGGTCCAGCTCTCAGGGGTGATGGTTTGGATGGTCCTGCTACCTGGTCATGAGGGGCAGCCACCAGTTTCCAGGCGGTCTGTTGAACTGCAGAGGGGTGCGTGTGGGGAGAGGAAGCCAATGAGGCCCTCAGCTGCAAATGGGGCACAGGGACTCTCCGCCACAGCATGGGGCAGAGCTGGCAAGGCCACCACGAGTGCAGCCGCTGGCACACTGTGGCTGACGTGAACACATGCACCCCACAGCACCAGCAAGCAGGGGTATTCCTCTGGGCAGGTTCATGCTTCAGAAGAGGGCACGAGTACCCATCTCACAGTGCAATCTCATCCCCTGCCCCATCGCACCCTGCCTATGCCTGTCGCTCCTGGGAGTTGTCCTGGCAGGGTGTTGGAGCTGGCACTGACTGCAGTCAGAGCGGGCTCCCCATAAGGAAAGCCAGGAATTAAGAGGCCATTTAAAACATGTGACTGCAGCAGAAACCTCCACAGATTGTCTTGGCCAGCCACTCACTTGCCACTCCACAGCAGCCTGATGAGAAATGCTTCGTACCAAGAGCAGGCATGAAGGAAACAGAGCGCGTGTGAGAGGAATGACCAACTCATTTTTATGACTTCCGTCGCTGGTACATGCAGTAGCAAAACACAAGTGTGAGAGGCACGAAGATCACGATGCATACTGTGGCGATCATGCAGCTCCTTCTCACATCTTGTGGACAGACACTACTTGCGGCACCCTGAGCACTGGAAGCGCTTGAGGATCTTTTCTTGTCAGCGCCTGCAGGGGCAGTTCAGAAGGTGAGCATGGCCTGTGCACCGCTGCTAAGCGGGCAGCACGGTGCTATGCCTAGGAAAGACTCTCTTTCGCCCAGTGCTGGTGCCTGGAGGCCGCTCCCTGCCTTTGGGACAGGGCACCGCAGTGAACACAACTCGGGGGCCAGGAGGAGAGCCTGGGGGGGGCACAGATGCTTGACCAGCCGCCCCTTCGAGGGACAGGGACAGAACCCATCCCTGCAGCAGGCAGCGCCAGCCCCAGCTCTCCCTCGCCTCAGGCCTGCTCCCACCCACCCGAGGGGACAGTCACCTCTCTCAGAAGAAACTTGAGCCTTGCTCTCCCTTTCTGCCTTGTCTCCAGCACAGGCACGGTTTACAACCCCTCCCAGGTTGTGGGACTTGTCTCCCGCATAGGGACCCCAGCAAGAGTACTCAGTACCTGAGTCCAATGGATAGAAGGCGTACACGTGGCCATGCTGGTCCTCTCCAGGCTGTGACAACACTGCCGAAAAGCAGAGACGACAGGGAGAGCCTCAGCTTGGTTCAGGCCCAGATGGGGCAAGAGGGTGGGGAGATTCCCTCTAAGTCCCTGCCCAATCTGGCAGTAAGGGCAATTACCTGGCATGTCAGTGTCCTGCATCGCCTCTGTGTTTTGGGCAGAGACAGGCCCTGAGATGCTGCGTCCTCCCGGAGCAGCCTCGACCTGCACAGCCTGTTGTTCCATCCCTTGGGAAAGAAAGTTGGATCTGATGAAGCCATTCCCCACCAGGGAGATGGCATCTTCATGAGGCAATAGTTCTCAAGGACATCAATCAGGTTGTGGTGCTGCACCTTGCCACTACTCCAAGGAGTAGTGCTGGGGACCTCATCACTCTGCACCTTGTCACTACTGCACCTTGTCACTACTCCAAGCCTGAGTGCTGGGGACCAGGGAGCAGCAATTGCCTCATGGTGTGCAGTGCACAAGTGCATTTTGTCCCCTGAAAGGTGATGCTAAATGGTCCTTCAGAGAGGACAGGAAGAAGCTGCTGTCAGGCCAGCGGGGAAACAGCCTTTCTGAGAAGGGCTCCTGCACTCATCCCTATCAGCACCAGCAGTGGTCACATTCGTCCTATTCAGCAATCGCTCTGCAGGCAGGAAAGGGAACACATCCCAAGAAGCTGCCGAATCAGCTTCTCCACTTGACTTCCAGCACTGGGAAAGGGTCGCCAGGTTGGCTGGGACCTCATTGCCTCCTGGAGCTGGCCCTGTGGGTGAGCACTGCTGCACCTGAGCTGAGCACAATCTCGGCACACACCAGGCCTCAGCTCTGCTACTGCCATCTGCAGAGACCAGCTTTGAGCCGTAATGGGAGCACTGGGGAGCTGCTGCCCCTGGCACATGCTGGAGCCACATCTGGCAGCAGCGGCTCTGACCCATCTCTATGCTCTCTGGCTCCTGCAAGGCATGAAAGCAGCATGGCGCTGCAGCAAGGCTGTGATCAATCCCTTCCCTCTGGGCTGGGTATGGCAGCTCCAGGTGTGTAGCTACAACCTCACAGCTAAAGCGGAGTGAGATAGACCCACCGTGTCCTCTCCTCAGTTCCTCCACTATTTGCTGTAGAACTTCAGAGGGCTCTGGGGTCATTATTCTGCGCTCATCCTGGAGCTTTGCTCTTGGAGGACCTGAACAGGAAGTATTTGGTTCAGTTTCACACAAATGAGTACAGAAAACCTGCCATGTCCTCTCTCCAGTTCCTCCAGCTTCTGCCTTGAGACTCCAGACTGCTCCAGGGACTTTTTCTCCTTCTTCCTCCCTCTGACTTACCTGTGGGATTGCTTTCAGCCTTGGGAACAGGATCAGCATAAGGAGCCAGGACGTCATTGACCTGGAGAGGATCTGAAGGAAAATTGCACACGCATAAGCTCTTGCCACATTGACAGCTTTTGAGTCTGCCAAGGAAAAGGACATTGAGGACTTACCGCCAGGCTGCTCCAAGGGCTCTACACCAACACGCTGCCAAATAGCCTCTTGACCATTGCCGCTGGCCTTATCTAGACACAAGCACAGGGGAGAAAAGTTGCCATTACATATTGGGATCCACTTCTGCCTCAGTGAACTGCAGGCACTGTCAGGGTCAGGTAACAATGTGGGAGCTTAACAAAGCTCCTGGGGGGACTGGTGACCTCTTGGCTGGCATGTAGCAGCTACAAACCCTCTTTCAAGGCCATGTGCAACACCCCTCGAGGGGCAGAAGGACCAACATGAGGCCCCTTGGGGCGCTCTTCCCGGGAGCACTGCTGCACACAGAGGAACCCCTGGCTAAAGCACTGATGGGAAAAGCCATCACCCAGGCTTCCCAAGGAGAGGAGCAGCTGCCCGTGAGAGGCTGCACCAGCGCCGCTGCTCACCTGCTGTCCGCGCTCGCCATGGAGCAGCCGCAGCCTTAGGGGCCAGGAGGAGGATGAGGGGGATGAGGAGGAAGTGATTAGTGAGAGCCATCGCCCCACTGCACCCGCACCATACTGCTGAGGCTGCTGATGTTATAGCTATTGCTGTTATAGCTGATGCTACAGCTGTACAGCTACTGCTACGGATGCTGCCGCTGCAGTCAGGGCTGGGGGCTGAGCGGTGGCTCTTATGGCTGGGTGACATCATGGGGCTTTGTGACATCATGACCGATCTGTGTGGGCGCAGCTCTCAGTCCATCGGTGGAGGGCAGCACGTTCCAAGGGCAGCTTGGTCCAGAGGCTGGGACACAGCCCACCCGCGGCTGAGCCTGCAGCTCTGCCCTGTTCTCCAGGGGCTGTCACGGGGGCCGCAAGGGGCTCACAGTCCCCCAGAACCACAGGCAACCACAGCCAAGGGAGATCTGGCTTCCTCAGGTGCAGAAGCAGCAGCTCATGAGGCTGAGGAGCGAGTGATTTCAGTCCCAAAGCAAGTGTAAGATCCCTTCCTGGAGGCATCTTCCAGGCTGGAGCACAGTTTGGCACTCTGGGGGACCCCAGGGCTCACAAGTCACTTTCACCTTACAGGAAAGATGAAACCTTTACTTTTCCATTTCCTGCTCCCATGGAGTTTAAGGGAATACTTTCTGTCAGGGTCCTCAAAGAACAAAGTAAATCAGTAAAACAAAAAAAGTTCTCTTAAATTGACATGCAGAAGGAAGCTGTGAGAGAGCAGAGAGCATCTGCTGCCCGATCAACCTAGTGGCTTTCTGTGGTGGAGTGACTACCCCAGTGGACAAGGGAAGAGCTACCACTGTTATCTATCCTGGGCTCCTGTAAGGCCTTTGGTACAGTCTCGCACAGCATCATAGAATCCCAGACTGGTTTTGGTCGGAAGGGACCCTAAAGCTCACCTGGTTCTCACCCCAGAGAAGCTGTGGCTGCCCCATCACTGGCAGTGTTCAAGGCCAGGTTGGACAGGGCTTGGAGGAATATGCTTTAGTGCAAGGTGTCCCTGCTCGTGGCAGGGGGTTGGAACTGGGTGAGCTTTAAGGTCCCTTCCAACACAAACCATTCTATGAAATCAAAACTGATGCTGCTGCTGATGCTCAACGTTTACTCCGTGCAATATGTGCCCTAGGGTGACCCTGGTTTATAGCTGAGGTTTCCAGGTGATACTGCAGAAACTTGGGTTTTTTTCCTAAAGCATTCCTCTATGCTTGGGATTTATCCCTAAAAATAATTTATTATTGATAGAAAATATCTGCTTCTGTAGGAAAGCAGGTTTGTAGGAAAACAGGTTGTAAGGTGGTTGGATTTGTTTATGGGCAGTTGCTTTCAGTATGTGGATTGATCACAGAGCTGATACTTGCTTTTATCTGCTTATGTCTCTCTTAATACAAATTCATCACTTCTGTTTCATCACTGCTCTGTAGTCAGAGAGTGATTTTGCCAGTCCAGTAATTTCCTGGAGAGCAGGAGGCAGCCTTTTGACGAAATGCAGGCTCAGGGTTCTGAAATTTCACCTCTGAGGGGAATAATGGTTTTGTTCCTTTTCACTGCAGGCCTGGGGAGGAGCTTTATCAGAACCTTCTTACACTTCTCACTGGTCATTTGGTCTTCTACAGCCCCATGAAAGTGCTCTCACCTTTCATTGTGCATGATAACAGGATCTTAGAGATCTGTGGTGTGTTGATTGTTTAGAGATTTATTTTCAGAGTAAGAATTGGGATTCTGCCTCCTACTGTTTTGGTACCTCTGTGTATCTCTTGCAAGGCATTGCAAGGTGGAAGGGATGGGTAAGGTGACGGATACCCTGGAGGCATTGCAGGGTGGAAGGGATGGGTAATATGATGGATACCCTGGAGGCATTGCAGGGTGGAAGGGATGGGTAATATGATGGATACCCTGGAGGCATTGCAAGGTGGAAGGGATGGGTAACATGTTGGATACCCTGCAGGCATTGCAGGATGGAAGGGATGGGTAACATGATGGATGCCCTGCAGGCACTGGCCGGCAGGGTCCAGGTGCCTGGTGCTGCAGGCAGCAGCCCTGGAGGCCTTGTCTCAGGCTGTCTCTGCACTGTGGGCTGAGGGGCTGCAGCAGACGCTTCTGCAGTGCCTGTGGGACCGCGGGTGGTGGTTGTTGGATGGCAGCACTCTTGTCGAGGCTCGCAGCAGGGGCTGGGCTCTACAGTGGCTGGCGCTTGGGTGTGTGGATGTAGCCCTGAACTGGAGTTGTGCTGGCTGGAGAGGTTCACCAGGCACGGTACTGATCCCAGCCTGGATCCTCTGCCCTTCACACAGGGGAAGGGGCTGTACACACCCTTCGTGTTTTCCCTGCTTCAGCCCTTGGAACCGAGACAAAAGGTTTCCAAGGGTGGGTTTGTGTTTCCCTGTTGGAGTTACTGGAGCTGCTGAGGGACAGAAACTGGAATGAAACTGGAATGCAAATGCCTTTGTAAGCACAGAAGTTTGCATGGAGAACCTTATGTAAAAGACATCCTACATATTCCAGTGTTGTAGGGATGTGGATATTTGGATAGAGGACAGTTTGATTAAAAAAATATATATATCTAGATATAGAAGTTTTTGTGCCTTAAAATGTCTAAACCACCATTAAATGCCTGCATTTACAGGGACAAATCACACCTTATCATACAGGAAGACTCATTGGGATCTTTGTAGTCTCCATTGGGTATACTACAAAACCAGAATGCATATAGCAAAGAATATATAGTAAGATATTTAAGGGAGCCACATTTTACAGTGAAATATCTAGTCCTTTCATGGCTGAATTTAACAGAATAAAGCTGAGCTTTTTATGAATACCCTTGTGTAGGATCACAAAGCTACTCCTACTTATTTTTTTTTAAGAAATTCTGAAACTTCTTATGTCTGAAGCAGTTTCAGTACAAAGTCATGCAAATTTACAGAATCAGTTTTATTCTGTTGAAATGAGTAGAATAGCTGTATCACAGGGGCTGGAAATGAAGTCCACTGTTCATGGACAAATGTGTTTGAATCTTTGATATATGTAGGCTATTAGTATCAGAATAGAAGTATCTTCTCATGTAAAAGACCTTCCTTTCAGCCTCTTATCATTAATATTCATACATAAGATGCAACCATGTACACAGCCAATTCAGCCTTCCACTTCTCACACATGTTGAATCTATGTTTAATAATGATGGAAGTTCTTCATGGATATACAATCTCTATACTAAACTACCTCTTACTTTTGTTCACCTTAAAGTCTATTTTGTTGCAAATATCCAGTATCAGTAAGGCCAGCTGCCTTTAGCTGTTTATTGTCTGCTGCTTTATCTAAGTGCAAGGATGGATTGCTTGTGAAAGTCCTTCTTCGTGTTCTCTTCCAGAGACCTGACAAAAGAAGTCTCTTCTTCAAAGGCCCCTTCGAGTTGAGCAGTTAGATAGGCAATTCAGGCTCAGCAGTCTGGTCTTTCGTGAAGACAGACAAATGTCAAAGCAAATGACTTCTCCTATGCCTTTTAAAAGGAAAGAGGCAATCTTCCCCATTTGACCTTATTTCTAAGCATGTTAGATTTGCCTTCTGATTGCACTAAAACCGTCTTTAAACAGTGTCTAATGAGCACAGTGTGGCTCTGCTGTCTTGTAATGCACGATTAGTTTGCTAACAACTTGTTTGTGTAGACATGTGTGTTGCTTCATGGCTTTAAGATTTTGCCTAAGCAGGAATTAAAAGAAAAAGAAAATCACAATTCTCCTCCTGTTACTCCTATTCTAGACTTCCTCTGGAGCATTTTCTCTCTCTTATGTCTGCCTTAATTAGATCATGCCAGTCTTAATTTGAGAATGCAGATTTTAAGCATTAAGAGAGGAAGGAAACACACAGACAATACATGAATTCTAGACAGAGATAAATGTGTCTTTTTCCATAAGGGAAAGGGAAGGAAGGAAAGCAAAGGGAAAATAAAAAATAAAACCCAACAACTATGACAAAACCCACCAGAACAACAGAAAAAAACCTGCTGATGAAATTGAAAATTGTACATTGTATCTGACATGGTGATTCTATGAAAGAGTAGTAGGAAATTCAGCTGGAGAAAAGTCTGCAGCTGAGACTGCCCTCAGTTACCAGCCCTAATGGCCTTCTAGCTATTCTTGCTCAAAATATACTACAGAATAGTATTGCACATTTCCATTCAAGTACACACCAAGCATTTTTATTGCAGTGAGAAGCTACAGGAAAAACCAGCATGTGTTTAGAATCTAAACCTTCTCCCCTGCCCATCCATACTAAAGCTTGATGTTACCTGTGGCTATTGTCTTCTAAAGGATTTCTCCAGTGTAAATAGTTGTATGTGTGTGTTTAGGGTCAACACAAAGTTCAGAGTTCCAGACTGTAGAGATTCTTTTGTATAAGCATGGATTTAGAGGACGATGCCCAGCACACTTTGGATATAAACAGGATCTCTCCACCAAGCAGATTTTTTTTACAGCCTGCGGAAGGGGGAAAACCCTCAGAGTGATAAATAAGAATTTGTGCCAGGCCTTGAATTGGTTTTGAATAAATCCATTGTATGACTGCGTGCGTGACAGAGGATATTTAAGATGTGAAATGACTGCTGTTTATTACTGTAAAATATTTATGTTTTTCTTTCTCAGGCTGCCTCCCTGTCCTGATGTAAATTATGCACATGTGGAATTTGAAGCTGAGAAATACACAAACAAAGGGGGTTATAGTTCAGTCCCCAAAAATTATTCATGCTTCAGATTCACCTTGCATTTTTCCACCTCATCTCTTATTACAGAATTTTCAGCTTTGAGGCACAATATTGGAGAGGGACTTTTTACAAGGGTGTGTAGTTATAGGACAAGGAGGAATGGCTTTAAACTGAAAGAAGGGAGATTTAGATTAGATATCAGGAAGAAATTCTTCCCTGTGAGGGTGGTGAGACACTGGCACAGGTTGCCCAGAGAAGCTGTGGCTGCCCCATCCCTGGCAGTGTTTAAGGTCAGGTTGGATGGGGCTTGGAGCAACCTGATCTAGTGGAAGGTGTCCCAGTCTGTGGCTAGGGGTTTGGAACTGGATGATCTTAAGGTCCCTTCAAACCCAAACTATTCTGTGATTCTGTGATACTCCATGCTGACAAACCTGGCTAATACTTGGAGATGGAGTTGCAGTCCAGCTTATTAATAAGACAAATGACATTCAGGAACATTTCTGAAAGTCTATTTTTTGTAGGTTACCTATGCAGAATAAACTGGACTGGTGAGGGGCAAGAATAGCTGTAAGTCTAATTTTGTATATCTAATTCTCGTGATCTGATCTGACTTCCCCTGGTTTTGATAGCAGTCTTGTCCTTGTCCGCAGACAAATTATCCAGCCACCTTGTATGAAGAATTGAGCAGGTGATGTCTGCTTTTGTCCAGGTCAAAGAAGAAGCCACACAGGAGAGTCTACTTGGTCCAAAGAACGTTGTCATAAGCACCAAAAATAAGTGCAGTATGGGTAGATAATGCCTTGTCACAGGAGTGACAGAGTGTGCAATGTGGATCTTAGATGAAATGCTGTGGTGCTGTCACATGCAAGCACAGGCTGATGAGAGGTACACAAGCTAGGGATAGACGCCTTGCAGTGTGGCTCTGGTCAGTGCACTGCAGCTGCAGCTAGCGCTTAGTGACATTAACATAGGCCTTTTAACACTGCTTGGGTTTATGTCAGGAATCCTTTGCAGTGAATGCAAATGGGAGGCTGGATGTAATTTAAGAGAAGAGATAGGTAAGGTAGAAATAGTGTTCTGTAGACCAACAGGTCCTAGATTTCTCTCTTTGGTTTTCTTCTATTTAAAGATGACATTCCTGTTCACCCCAAACTGAGCTGACACAGTGAAGAGGCAATGGAATAAAAGTGATTTTCAGCAACTTACATGGTAATTTGCAAAAGTTCAGCCCATGGTTAAAGCACCCTGCCAGGGACTCAGTGGAAGATTCTCTGGAGGCCATTGCACAGCCAGGAGAAGCTGGGTCACAGCAGAACCTGCAGTGCTGGCAATTTTCTTTAGGGAAGAAGTTAAATCAGGCTTCTTTTCAACTGCTGGAGTTTTGTGAAGAGGCTACAGCAGAAAATGGTTCAAGGGTGTTCATCTGGCTTTTCTCATACTTCAATTCATAGTTTAGCAGGCTCATCAACTTCCCAGGTAGCAGCAGTTGCTTATGCCATTGGTAAGGAACAAATGACCTCTCCTTTATGCTTCAGACCTTTCTGCAGTTGCCTGTACCCTTCCCACACCTGAGAACAGACCAGCGTAACACCCTCTGCATGGGACTTCACCTCTGAGGTCACTTCCAAACATGAGTGGTCTGCTTATTTAATAAAGGCACTCTCAAATTACATATTACAGTCACAGAGGTCGGAACTTCAAAAGTAAAAGCAAGCCCCAATACACCCTCACTTTCCTGGGGTTTTGCAGTTTTCTTGTTGAAGGTTGTTATGTATCAAGCAAGAACAATTTCAATGTTCTCAACAAAGTGCATTATAAAAGCTGTTTATACAGCAGATCATTCAAAAAGGAGGAAGGGAGAAAGGGAGGGAGGAGTCGAAGGGAAGAAGGTCATAAAGTGAAAGACAGTATTTATGTTTTCCTCCCCCTTTCTCCTTTTTGTGAATTTTCAGCAGCTCATTTGCAAATTCTTGCTATTTCTCTTATACCAAGACAAGAATCTTCTTCAAACTGAAATTGTAATGCTTTTGAAACAGAAGGTTTTCCCTCACCCTGACAAAGCAGTGGTCAGGAGCTGACCTTTTAAGATACCGTAGAGGGCTTGAACTAAACAGATCAGTTTTGTATAAAGTCTCTCAAGCGTGCAGCGTCAAGAGAAGATTAGAACTCAAAACCAAAATTGTAGAAGACATTTAGAAAATAGGACAGAATGGGGTCCAGGCTGTGGTTTTATAGAGCTTGACAGAAAAATAACATTACAGATGTGGCCTGTGTTAACCTGGTGTCCAAATCTGTATCTTCTGTCCAGTACCAGCTAGAAGTCACTGCTTCACTGTGTGGACTATATCGTACCACTTCTTGACTATGCCCATAGTAACAATAGTAAGCTGGCTTCTAAAAATAACCCTCAATGGCCTGGCATGGACCCTACATTCCCATCCTCTACGCACTGAAGGATCACTCCTTTGATCATTTATTCTGACCACTGAAATACTTGAGCTTTCTTCCTTCTCCCAAAGTAGATTAGAAAAAAACAAACAAACAAATAGAACATCTTTCTAAAATGTATCAAATCTGCCTTGAAAGAGCCGAAGCAAAGACAATCCCATTTCATTGCCCGGTAAGTTACTTCAATGTTTAGCTGACCTCTTTGCTAGAAAATGGTAAGGTTACTTTCAATCTCTGAAGCTAATCTATTCCAGATGGTACTTCCTATTTAGCTCCATCATGAGAACTTTTTTACGTGTATGAACACCTTTATGCAATGATCCTAAGAACCTGTCATCGACCCACTGCCACTCTTGGGTATATGAAGGAAAAGGTGGAGTTACTGGATAAACCATTATCCTTCTCCTAGTATATCACCTCAATTTTGTGTGACAAGGTGTGAAGAGATTTCCCAGATGAGAAGCTGCTTCTGGACCTTTGCCTTCTCTGGTAAAGCAGAGTTGTTCACATTCTATGGCTTTCTTTAAGGGACTTTTGACATTTGCAGCATCCTTTCATGAAGAGCATGCACAAAGGTAACAGGGCTATTCCATTGTGAAATAATCTTGGAAAAAGTGGAAGGAGGCTCTATGACAGACCACAGAAACACTGTCCTACTTCTGAAGCTAAAACTGCATCAGTGTTGAGGCACTGGGACTCAGACCCCACTGGCTGAAAATCAAAAGCAAAGCTATCAGCCTGGAATGCTCTCAAAAAGGAAGTGAAATATGTTAAATTTCTGGACCTGTCAGTTCCTTTGCTTAGAGTATGAAAGCACTATTAAAGACCTGGTGACTTCTGCCAATTTTATTTCTAACAGGCACTTTCTGTAAGAGAATTGGACTCACAGTGGGTTTTCTGACTTCTATTTTGGGTACTATTATATTGGCCATGTTTCACCATGACCCAGCTGAGTCCACATTTTACAGGTGTAAAAGCTAGTTATCCTGCTCATGCTTTTAGTTTTGCCATGTGCTTTTGGCTTAAAGCACGCTGTACTAAATCAAAAGAAACAAAACACACCTAGCAAGACTGCACTATTGCCTTTGTTTTCCTTCCAAAGCTGAAGTGTCCTTGCACTCTGTTTTACCCTCCTCCATCCTCTTCCTAAGGAATAAGCTGCAAATGAGCTTCGAACTCTTCTCTGAGCTGTGCTGAAATCTGCCTCTCTTAACAAGGAGCCTTCTGATTCTTCTAAACACACCGCAGCTTGGCCCCCGTTTTCCTTGACACTTTGCCAAGCCTATTACACATGTCAGAGCAGCCAGTGAAATAGAAAAATTATGATTTCCATTTGGCTTAGTCTAATTTTCATTTGCTTTGAAATACAGCAACTACTTTTCTTTTGTTTTATTTTTCCTTGTCATTTTGCTTGTTTCCTTTTGTTTTTCCCTGAGAAAAACCAAACACTAAAAAATTACTAAAATGAAATGCCTTTTTCCTATGCTGTTTTTTTTTTGTTCGTTTGTTTGTTCGTTTAGTTTTGGGTTTGGTTTTTTTTTTTTCATAAAATAACCACTTATTTGTCCTAGAACAAGATTTCATTATCTGAAGAGGTTTTCTTGTAGGAAGAAGTGTGCTAATGAGGTCACATGTAATCAGAACATATAGAATTGCCTTACCATTATCTCCATTTCAACTGCTTTGGAAGTAGGGTGACAGCAAGGTGTGTGTACTTGTGAAAGGAGGCAGTAGCCGTGGTTAGTAGAGTATTCGTATACCATGTGAATAGAAAGCACATATCTCTGAAGCAAAAGCATTTGCTTTTCAGAAGGGCTTATGCAGGCTGGAGGAATAAGCCAACAGGAACCTTAAGAAATTCAGTGAGAACAAGTGCAAAGTCCTGCATTCAAAAAGGAATAACATCTTGTGACAATACAGCCTGGGGACTGACTAGCTGGGGAGCAACTTGGCATGTGCTTATAAGGGAACATTGCTGCACACAGGCAACTGAGGAAATTTCTGGAATTGCTAGGGATAATTTATTTATGGGCATGTTGGACAAGCCAACAGGAAAGATGCTCTGCTTTGTATCCTGCTCAAGGGTAGCGAGCAAATGATTGGGAAAATGAAAGCAGTTTTACAATGAAAGTTGTAATAAGATGATAAGGTGAAAACGTGCAGCTTGCCAAGTGATGTGAAGGTAAGCAGCAACATTACCACCCTGTACTTCATGAAAGCATATTTCATCTTGCTCAGAGAACTGATAGAAAAATTGCTTGTGGGGCAGCCTGCCAGGGTGAAGAGCCCTGCGACAGCTGTCTGATCTTCCATGACAGCTTCTTAAAGCCAAAGAACAATCCATGCCAATTCAAAGGAAAAAGAGCAAGTGTAGCAGGAACGTGGCCTGGCTGCAGTGAGAATTTCTGACTGAGCCAAACTAGAAAAGGCAATATATGGAAGGTGAAAATGGAGACAAACAATCCAGGAAGGATACAAATGAGCAGCATGCAAAGAGGATGAGGAAGGATAAAACTTGCCAGAAACTGAAATTGTCAGTGTATCTGGAGAACCCCATTTTACTGGAAAATTCTTCTTTGAGTCTTCCCAGAGAGCTGGGCCCAGGGCAGTCTGGGGAGGAAGAAGTGAAGTAGCATTATTCAAAGCAGAGGAAGACTGAGATAGGGGACCCTTAAGTGAAGTGAACATAGACAGCCTGAGGGTTCTGATGATGTTCCTCCAAGGTTGTCAAGCAGGCTGACCGATGTCTTTGCAAGGCTACCATCTATTGACCCTAAAGGATCATGGTAATCAAATAAGCTCTTTATGATAGCAATGTCACTGGGAACAGCCAGCACAGATTTACCAAGGACAAGTTATCCCAACAAAACTGGCTGTTTTCTCTGGTGATATGTAGCTGACTATAGATGCAGGGAGAGCTTAGATGTTTCTCACCTTTACTTTAGTGAGGCTTTTGACAGTTTTCAACATCTTCACAGAGAAATGTGGTTCATACGGATGACTTCAAAACCATGTAAAAAGCTACCTAGATTGCTGGGTTCAGTTTAGGTGTCAATTATTCAAAGACTATATGACAGCCGGTTACCAGCTATGATCCTTGAGGGTCTATAAAGGGTCAGATGCTGTGTAATATTTTCACGAATGACCTCAACAATAGGTCAGAATGCACTCTTGCTGAGTTTGCAGATGATGGTAAATTGTGTAGAGCACTTGAAACACTGCAGAAGAGAGCTGTCATTCAGAAGGACCTTGATAAACTGAAAAAATGGTCAGACAGAAGCTTCCTGAAGTTCAGTGAGAGCAAGTGCTTCATTCTGCATTTGAAACATAACAGCCTGGTGCAACAGCACAGACTGGATTGACTGGCTGAGTTCTTTTCAGCCTTGCAGAAAAGAACTTGGTCCTGATAGACAGCAAGGACAAAGTAAAGTCAGCAACGCATGGAAGGCAACCACTTTGTAGGTAAGACTGTAGTGAGCCTGTTTTCTTTAGCTGGGAGAGGAGGAAGGGCAACTTGAAGTCTTCCATTAACTAAAATGAGATTGCAAGCTGGACTCTTCTCAGAGATGCCCAGGAAATCGCCAAGAAACAAGCTGTAATAAGGCAAATTCCAGCTGTTCTGATCTAACTACTCTCAGACTCTGACAGACTAGCAGCTGGTTTAAAGTTATTCCTCTAAGAAACTATGGCTACTTTTGCTTTAGGAAAGAGTTTAGTACAATAGAACTGGATCAGCAGATTGATGCAGTTAGTGCTCAGGCTTCTCATCTCCACTACATGCAGTATGAAGCTCCCCTTGTCTGAATTTTGTCCTGAAGTCTGAGGTCCCCAGCCATGAGCTAGCGCTAAGTCTTCATTATCATTGGACTTAATTTTGTGAGTCTGTAGCTGCATTAGAGAGGGACAGTTGCTCTGTGGAGTCAACACTTTTTCTGATGGAGCAATTTGGTGTAAGCAAGACTATCACAGGCAGAAAGGCGACTACCCATGTCTTCAGGGGTATTCTTCAAGTCACTTTTTTCAAGTGAGTGAGAAACATCAACAAGACTATTCAGGAATTTAGTCAGGTGCAGTTACCTGAGACAAATGCAGATGAGTACAGACAATGTTTTGAACATTAAATGACATTCATCCTTCTGGAGTGATATAGCCAGACACCCAAAAGAGGTGGTGGCAGTGCTGTCTCTGATTTACTAAGGGGTTTTCCTGTTACAAGGACAGGTACTGCTTTTGTAGTGACCATAACTGTTTAAAAAAAAAAAAAAAGAGAGAGAGAATTCTAAATAAAGATCCTGGTCACTGGGCCATGCCATCAGGAGGAGTATAGCAAACGCCAAGCATGCAGCCTAATCCTGTTGCTACAGTGGCGAGAAGTTCATGTTTGGGAAGGGTATGGGACTGCTACTCTACTGTTAGTGAGCAGAAGCCATATGAGGTCACTGGTGATGTGTCAGTGGCTAGGAAATCATTTGACTCTCACTGGTGCACTGCAGATGGACTTCAGGTCGTTGTCAGCCAGCCAAATGCACAAGTCCTCTAGAAGGAGATGGAGGATTTAAATATTTCCTGATGGCTTCTGACAGATTGTATGTAATTTACCAAGTGTGCAAGCACTCTGCCTCAATCAGGAAAATAATAGGGGGCATTTGTGGACCAATCTTATGCCCCAATGTCTCTATGAGAAACTCACCAACCCACGGTGCAGACAACCCCCACCTTGGGATTCCATATTAGTTAAGAGTCAAACCACATTCTGTGATGGGCGGCTTGCCTAAGTGCCCAAGCTGGTGCTGCTGTGCACCCTTAAGGAGGTGAGATGGTGTGATAAAGAATTAGATAGTACTGGAGGAGAAGAAACAACCGAACAGGCAACCTTTACTAGAAAGTAAACTTGTGGGTCACCTATCAACTACTCCTGTTTTTTTAGCATTTTTCTGTGGAGCTGGTGTGTGTTCTGTGTGTGAAAGTGCTGCTGTGCCACAACTTGCTACAAATTAAAATTCACCAAAATTATATGAAAAGAGGAAGAAAAAGCAACCTGTTCTCAGGAAGATTATTTTTTTTTATCCGACTTCATACTAGGCAATTAACTTCTTGTATAGAAGAGACCTATTTTGCTCTGCAGGGGAGAGAAAAAATATCCATGCCATAAAATATAGTAAAGGCTAAAGGAAATTGAGCTGAAATCACAAAACAGTCAAGCAAAGGGGTCAAAAGAAATTGCTGCATAAAGTGTTCATTCCTAGACTTTCTGCAGAGCTTCAACTAGCACAGCAAAAGCTCTGATGCCCCATTACCTGTGTTTCAAATTCTCTCTCCTCAGCAACTCAGTCCCCACAATGGTGACAGGAAGATTTTCTCAACAATTTTATATATAAAAAAAGCAAAAACCCAGCAAACACTCCGATCCTGAAACTTGTCCAGTTCAATCCAGCCTATTCAAGAGCAAACAAACCTAAGCTTTTTTCTGTTTCTGCCTTACAGGGAGCACCATTTCAGGGCTAAAGATTTTCTTCTGAAACAGAACAAAACAAAGAGTATATGTGATGCTCCATTTTCTGTCTTTTTCTCTCCAATTATTTAAAAAGCAAAACAGATCAACACAGCTGCCCTTCCTAGATACCATAGACATATTCTGCCAAGATAAGCACCCCTTTTTGTACCTGAGCAAATAGCATTTAATTCACTACAATCCAAAGTGTAGAATCAAAGTTTGAAGCTGCAAATATGGACTTGAAATCCTTTCTTCCCCATAAAAGGGGTCATTTCTTGACTGTAAGAGTGGAGTTTCTGTGCCCAGTATGCAGGACCATTGAGAGTTAGAACCTGGGGAAGGTGTCCCTGCCCATGGCAGGGGGTTGAAACTAGATGAGCTCTAAGGTCCTTTCCAACCCAAGCCATTCCGTGATTCTGTGATTCTGTGTCAGGCTGAACTGTCTTAAATACCTCTCTGAATAGGAAGCCTGGGGACTTACTGTGGCTATTTCTTCTTCCCAGCTTCAGTAATTTACAGTCATCTAATAATTTATTATTCAGAGAACACCTTTAACAGTTTTATCCATTTTTATTAAAGTCAAGAAAGTACCATAGTTCATGTCTGTATCTATAGATATTCACTTTTCTCACAAGGCCCCCTTTGCAACACAGAACAAGTTTATCATCAAGCACAAATGAGCTACTCATGCAGAAAATGCTGGGGGCAACAGGCCCAATAAGGCCTTGTTAATAACTTGTCAAGGTTAGTAATTTGGAAAAACTATGAGGCAGGGATGAGCTGCCTGTAAAGTGGAGAGCTTAGAACTGGCTGGAGTAGCCTCCTTTTTAGACCTCTGAGGGTAAAAACTTCAGGCAAAAGAACGTTTTAGATATGGCATTACATTTTAACCACATCAGATTCTTACTTGCTTTGAATATGGTAAGGTTCAAAAAAGAGAGACATTTTCCACAAGTTTCCTATCTCCAATGTAGATACAGAAGTGTGCATGGCAATGTCCAACAATGAAGAGAACATGAAGAAAATGGGTGCAGAAATCCCTTCTCTGAATTGGTACCACCAGCAACCAGGGCTATGTGCTAAATCCAAGCCATGGTATGTTGATGTTCGATTTACAGCTCATGAACACTGGACTTTGGAAATTAGGTTTTATTTGTCTCTTCATGGAGATAGTCCAAGAGCTGATGTTCAAAAGGTGCAAGATTTAAATTTAAGGTCCAGTTCTGGATTGTGAAAGCTGGGCTGTGGCATACAGACATAAGGTTAGTTTCTCTGTAATTCTCATAGGTGTTAGTTAAGCTACTCTAAATGCCCTACCACTGCCTAATTAATAATATTAATAGAGTCGTGTAATAACTTACATTTGAAGGGACTTATGAAGGTCATATGGTCCAATCCCCACTTAAAGCAGTGCCAAATTTGATCAGGTTGCTCAAGACCCTGCCCAGACTAGCTCTAAGTACATTCAAGGAAGAGTAAAGAAGGAAAGGTAAATCCATGCTGACGATATGAATCACATTTCAGAATCTGTGTTTGGGAGACCAGGGGAAGGAATAGATGGTATGAGTAAAGAAAAAACCCAAACATGATTTTGAAAAAACAATTGTTTGATAGATGCAAAGGGTGAGGTTGACTTTGTTTGCCAATGGGGATGTGGCTTTTTAAAATTTGGAAGAGCATTTTTGTGACAATTATCACTAAGCATAAATAAAGCCTCAGGTTAGCATACAGCTTGCTTTTTTGCCATGTCTTCTTAATACCATTGTGTAAGAGAAAGGAGAAAAAAGACACTTTGACAAAATAATAGATTTTGAGTTCTTCCTATTTTTGCCTGTTTCAGTGATCTCATCTGTTGGGGTTGTGGGAGGTTGGTGTTCTCAAATATTTTCTCCCAGAGAAGTCTAAACATAAAGCAGAAAACAGTGTTTCATCATAAGTGACTTCAATATGGTCCTGCAATGTTTTTCTCAGGGTATCAGGGCTCATCTCATAGCTGCTGGTGACAGTGAGGATTCAAGTTCTTTAGTGATGCCACTTTGAAAGAAGCATTAGATAGGATGCTATATATATTAAGATTAACATAAAATCTCAAACAACAGGCAGAATCAGAGGTGTGGTGAAGGATCTACACAGAAGTGTGCCAAAGCAGTCATTTAAGTTGTTTCATCCAGCAGGTAACAACTTTTTCTACAGGCATCATTCTAAATTAGACTGACCTACATTTTAGCTCATTTATAGTTCCGTGGGGGGTGCAAGAAACATCCTCAATCTTTCAGAGTTGGATAGGAGGGTTCAGCACAGCAAAGTAGCTACAGAACAAAGAGTATTCAAAAGAGGGTTAAATTCAGAGGAGGTTAAACTATAGAGAGGGCTTTGCTTTCCAAGCGCTTTCACTCATTATCAATAGAAACATTGGTTTTAACTGGATAGCTTTCAATACAGGAACGGGCTTAAATCTTCACCACAATTTGTCTCACAGTATGCAGGCTTCCCCCATCTTCTCCTGTAACAGATTACAAATCAAGCTTTAGCATAGTCGAAAGAATAACTATAAAACATTGACTTTTTTCCTTATAGGATGTAGGAGAAGTTGAAAGGATTGCAAGTTTATACTCAGGAGTAAGTTTTCTAACCTCCCATTACAACATTCGTCTCCAGTATATTCCTCCAGCAATTGTTAACTATAGAAATGATCCATGTACAGGCCACTGTGCCCATTTGCTGTATGCCTTGTAATACATTTGTCTCTGCTTGCTAACAACAGATCTCCTAGCATTTCAAGGAACAGACTGGGAAAACTGAGGGCAGAGGTTAAAACTGTGACCATTCAATTCATCACTTGGGAGCCTAAAACTAAAAACACAACCCACACATCAGAAAAGTGATCCTTAACAAAAATAGACAAAAAAACCCCCAGTAGTTAAAAGCTACAAACTTTTGCTTAAAAAATCACATCTACAGGTACATTCTGCTTTCATGGTTTTCTTCCAAAGAAAATGCCAGAAGTAACTAGCAAGTATTGAAAATTGTCTTCCAAATTTATTTTCACCCTAATCCTTTTGGGTACTAGTCCATATTTCTGCCAGTAATTACTTGCAAACCTTCCAAGATGTAATGGCTATAAAGAAGAAACAGATATAAGAAGAATTCATAATGGTAAAAAGCTTACTTGGCCCACCTTGGATTTAGAAATTAAATTTTCCCGAATCATAGCATGCAGTGAAGTCACTGTTTTCTTGTGCCAACTGTAACAACCAGAGAGATAGCATAGCTTTATTCAGACCTTATTCATATCCAGTGGTTGTGGTGGATTTGTCGTTTCAATTATGCATGCTCTGAGAGTAGAAAGCTGAATTCATAATGAACTTCCAATGCCATCAAGGAGAAAATCAGCTGCATGTGCTGAAGTAATGTACAGAGTATTTTTGCTTTATTCCTTCCTACAGAACCATTCCCAAAGACAGCAGGAGGCAGATAAGTCTCATATGTATAGAAAAATAACAGTACACTTACAGTGTCTCTCATACACATCCGTTGCTGCAAATTGCCACTATAAAACACACTCCTCCACCTTGCTGAACAGCCAGCTCATAACCTTTCTTCTCACTGGGCAACCTAACCAACTCCCCCACTTCTTCACCAGTTAATCATGGAGGATCAGTGGCTCCAAAATGCACTCTAGAGATATTAATCACTTCCAGAACATGGTGTTCAAATTTATCTAGCAGAGATATTACTTTTAACCTCCAGTTAAGACTGAAAGATTTTGAGTCTTTTAAATAAATTGGAAAGGTATCATCTTCTGATTATATCCCACTCTTTTTTGAGTCCCACTTTCCCTCTGGTATGGTTCCCCCTGCTCCTCTTATTCACCTTCAATGCTAAGCATAATCCCAATTACTCCACTGAACTGGAATTGACTGAGTGATGGAAAAGTATAAACTAACTGTATCAGGTCAAAGTGAAATCAAGGATTATTTCACTTTCCAGCCAAAAATCCATTTTCACAATTGAGGTTATTGACAGCACACATGATCTACCAAAGAAATTAATGTAGATCCTTACTAAGTTAGAAAAATAGTTGCAGCCACATCTCTTCTAATAACCCCATTTATAGTGCAAGCTTATGAACTTGAAAAAAACTACTGTCATGCGTTCAAAATATGTTTCACGTTTGTCCTAGAGTTTGTTATTAGGGGGAGAGAGCATGAAAAGGCATTTTCAAAATGCTTTCCGTTCATGAAGACATTTCCCATCCTGTTATTCATTCAGCAAGGCCTACAGTGTTTTCCTCCTTTTTACCCAGTAAAAATAAACTCATCACTTCTCATTTTTCTCTAGAAGTTTTACTGGCCAGAAATGTGACAATTTTATGAGGTATTTTGGACGGCCATTATGCTGCTGACAGATGAAAATAAAACCAGTACCTCATAGAAGTGAAGTACCAAAATAATGTGAATTAATTAGCTAACTTTAATTACTACTACATACCCACTACATGCTCTTGAATTTGATGAGTACCTCTTTGCTTCCCTGTCCTACAGAAGGAAGAGCAGCACAAGAGCTGAAACCTCCTGACCCAAAGCCATAACAAATCTGAAATACAGCTTGAATTTTAATTCAGGATTCTGATGTGACTGCGAGACTTTGAAATACATGATTCTCCTAGGGGAAAGAAGAAAAATTTTTAAAAACCAATTCAGTAGGTTACCCTGAAATCAAACTAAAAGTCTTCCTGGCACCATAAGGAGAGGACTGAATAGCAACATGTCCATAAAGCTTTTGTTTTCTCACTGTAAACTTTGATTCTCAGCTTGGTCAGTCTGATGGCAAGCAAAAGCCTATTTCTGTTTAACAATTGCTTGGTGACCTGCACAAAACAAATTGGTTGCTATCTTTAGCTTACATGGAATGGAAATTGAACGAGATAGCCACGACAGCTGTGAGAATAATTTACTGTGATTTATATATTCAGTGAATCCAAGTGTTTTTCTCTTTGCAAAAAAGTCAAGGCTTGCACTAAAGAGGGATCCATTGGAATGGAATACACCCCCTTCTTTCTCAAATGCAGATCTTTTGTTTAGGTGTGTGAAGATTTATTCCTATACAATGCAGTATAAGCATAAGCAATACAAGTTACATCTATCTTTGCTAATGAACTTGATACCCACTTTAGAGGGGAGCAAGAAGCTTATACTAATTTCATTAGAGCCTGAAATTAGGCATCCAATAAGAATTATTCTGACGGCATTGATACTCATTCAGTATTTCATGACTGATCAAAGATGTCAAAAGGATAAAGGGAGTCTTCTTCTGAAGATCTGCGGGTAAAGTTTGTTCCTTCAAAAGCATGATATTAAAGCATCAAGATTAAAGTGGCAGGTGTTTACATTTTACCCAGTTCTGCAAAGTACCTTGAAATATTTGTGCTTCCTTCCTATAACTGGTGGTGAGATAAGCTTTCAAGTCTTGAAATTGAATTTCCATCCTCTGGAGGACTTTAGAGCACCATCCATTTTTTACACTGTAAAGAGAGGGTGCTTGTGTCAATCCATTTTTAATAGTTGTGATTATTTGTGTTTTTTGATTCAACAAATACAACTCATTTTCATTTGGAAAAAAGGAACAAGAAAAGGTAAAGAAAATGTGCTAAGAAATTTTTAAGCCTTTCATGGGCCACATGACCCTTGCCTCAGCATGGCTTTTAGTCTCCCAGTACCTTAATTTTCTATAGATGGAACAAAGGTGCTCAATGCTTTTATGACCTATGTCCCAGAGGAGACATTACGTTCTTTGGCGTGCAAGAAGAGCCAGGCTTCTTTCTTTTCTGCCTGACTCTGGTCTTTGTTCAAGAAATCCTGCCTGCTGTTATGTTAGGGCTATTATAGTATGTTCAAGTATACCCAGAAATGCTCAGTGTTCCAGAGAGTATATGCCTATGACAACAAATGGTCAAGCAAGCCATTCCCAGGCAGGCCTTGGCCCCTGCCGCTGGTTCCTAGGCGTGGTTGTTCCGTCTCTAGCCAGACCCCTTGCAAAGGAGGTAAAATCTGGAAACAGTATCCTAGGAAGTTTGAGTGTATGGTATCCTGGTGAAGAGGGTGCAGATGCTTCATACTGGCCAACTCACAGTTCATTGGTATGTGCTCATAAACCTTGGATGTAGAGAGATTTAGTCAGTTGCTGTTTGCAAAGATGGGAGAGTCTGAGAGTTTAAAACAGTAGGCGAAAAATGTTTCTTCCCAATAATAAATGAGTCAGCCTATTCAATTTAATTTTTACCCTTTTGAGTTGCCATTTTCTAGGTAAAATTAAGGCTTGATGCTTGTCTAAAAGTGGTCAGACTAACATTTTTAAGCAGAGATATTAACTTCTTATGAAAGATGATTGCAATGGTGTGAGGCCTTCAGGTCATAGAAACACAAGACTGAAATTGCCAGTTCTATTTCATTTATCTTTTAGTAGCCTTGACCGTCCAAAGAGTAAATAGCCGGCAGTTAACCAAATATATTCTTTCTTTATCAGTCACCAGCACAATGAAAGGAAGGATGAAATAATTTGTCTTCCAAAACAGACATACTGGTGCTGAGGCACACACAACACAACCCAAGGACAAGTCCCAGGCTTAGCAATGTAAAAAGTTAGAAATCACTGCCTGCCACTTCCACTATTCAAGAAAGCTCTGGTGACTATCTGTTGACAAATTGGAGAGGATTCAGAGAAAAAAACACAAGTCTATTTCAATCACAGAAATTGTTACTTTCTAGTAAAAGGCTTAGATATGATAAAGAACTGGTTGGTGAATAAAGAACTGGCTGAATGGCTGCATGCAAAGAGTTGTGGTCAATGGCTCGGTGTCCAGCTGGAGACCAGTAACGAGTGGTGTTCCGCAGGGATCTGTGTTGGGACTGGTCTTGTTCAGCATCTTTGTCGGTGACATGGACAGTGGGATTGAGTGTGCCCTCAGTAAGTTTGCAGATGACACCAAGCTGTGTGGTCCGGTTGATACGCTGGAGGGAAGTAATGCCATCCAGAGGGACCTGGACACGCTTGTGAGGTGGGCTGATGCCAACCTTATGAAGTTTAACCATGCCAAGTG
>WYDI02025557.1:0-14494 GCA_009867235.2 Psittacus erithacus | reverse complement strand
CCCATGGCAAGGTGGTTGGAACTAGATGATCTTAAGGTCCTTTCCAACCCTAACTATTCTATGATTCTATGATTCTAAGATATTTTCATTGTACCTGAGGTATTAAACAAGTTGCTAGATCGTGACCCAAAACTACTGATGGGAGAATGGGAAAAGGTTCTGACAGTGAGAGGTAAAGTGATATTTCCAGATATTTGCTCCAGTTTTGGCTGAGATAAAATTAATTTTCTTCATAGTAGCTGGTATGGGGTTATGTTTGGGATTTGTGTGGAAAACAGTGTTGGTAATACAGAGATGTTTCTGTTATTGCTGAGCAGTGCTTACCTGGTGTCAAGGCCTTACTGCTTTTCATACCATCCCACAAAAAAGTAGGCTGGGGGTGTGCAAGAAGCTGAGAAAGGACACAGCAGGGACAGCTGGATGATGGAGCCCTGCTTTCCAGAACATGGCTGAACACCCACTTGCCCATGGGCAGAGGTGAATGAATTCCTTGTTTTGCTTTGCTTTCTTGCACAGTTTTTACTTTGCCTGTTGAATTGTCTTTATCTCAGCCTACAAGGTTTCTCATTTTTACCCCTCTGGTTCTTTCATCCACCCCAGTGGGGGAGAATGCGCAAAGAGCTGTGTGCTGCTTAGTTGCCAGCTGGGGTTAAACCATAACACTGACTAAAGCTAGACAAATTCACACAAGACACCAGGTATCCTTTCAGAACATTGTGATCAGGGGAGTAATTTACTGAAGGAGTTATGGATAATCTATTAGATGAAATAGCCTTAAGGATAAGAGCTAGGTCAGCCAGACACAGCTATTCTGATGCACATATTTCTAGACAGAATCATTTAGGTGGGGAAGGACCTTTACTCATTGAGTCCAGCTGTAAACCTGTAAAGCTGTAAATTGCTGAGTCCACCACGAAACCATGTACCTAAGCACCACATCTACACATCTTTTAAACACCTAACTAGTGTTTTCCTCAATCCTGCTGATGAAGGAGAAAGAGGAATGTAGGAGTAGGTATTTTGCAAGTCAATAGCTGGTAGTAGAGCTCAGATTGCAGGCAGGGTTTCAGCTTTTGTGAGTACAGGACTCCCCAGTGAGAACAAAGGACTAAGAGACATGGAATACACCTGACAAAGCAGAATGAGAACATCTTTGCCAACAGCCTTTCTAACCTAGCAAGGAAAACTAAGCCAGATTCATTGGAGGAATGAAGTACAAAGAGAAGAAGAGGTGCAGGTAAGTGCTTATAAGGGCGTGCTGAAGGCACTGTACGATAGAGTGAAAAGGATCTCTTTCAAAAAAAATCAGGGTGATAGCGGGACAATTAAAATGATTATGTGCAAATACACACAGCGTGGAACAAAGGCTTTGTTTGCATACAGAAGTAATTCCGTATCATACATAACCCCTCCATACCCCAAATGGGCTTACTTTTCCGTGGAGTTTGTGTTATTCATGGGTCTTTGCTGAAGGAATAATACTTGTTTGAACATCTTTTTGTGCAAATATGAATAGCAACTATTGCAGTTATGAGAGGAAAGCATGTAGAGAAATACTGGGGGAGGGCCAGCAAGAAGCATACTTGCTATTTGCATCCAAGTTTTGTGTTCTGTGCAAGTTTTCCTGCTGAAAGCATCTTTGAACTGAATCACTAGGTCTGTCTCCATAGAATACCTCCCTTGCATCAAATGGGAAACTGAATTCCTCATAAAAGCTTCAGGCTTCTACTTTGGGAAGACACACTGCTTATGCAGGGATATGTAACTTGGGCTAGCTAGCTCATGCCTTTAAAAACATTTAGTTGAAATGCAGATGAATTGAAATTTAATCCAAATTACAAAATTACTCGCTCTGGTAAGCCTTCTTGTTAAGAGTGGTGATACAGCTCAGTTCCTCCTAAGTTTCTGGCTTTGCTATCATTTAAGCAATCGCCTTATATGAATATATGATATATGATATACTGAAAAGTAATAGGCACAAGGTTAGCTTAAAAACAGTAGTATTATTTCCCTTCATTCCTGGCTACCAACCTTAGTTTGAAGGCAGGAATTTCCAAACTGCAATTGTCCTGGCACTGCCACTAGCAGCAATAACTATAGCAGCTCCCAGCTGGCCATGCACATATATGGAAAAGTGTTAGGAAAATTATTCAGACAACATCTGTGTCCTACTTTGAAGAAGCCTGAATAAAGCTCTGCACACATCTGTTTAAGAACCTCACCTAAAGGCATTTCCATCTTTTTCTGTTCATTAGAGAAAGAAAAAGCTCTTCCCAGATGCTTTCTTCTCTCAGTGTTCTTGTAGCTTCCTCTACATTTCCCTTAATATGAATTTGTCTACAGCACCATACTGAGTCATGAAGATAGCATTTTTTTGAAATAAAATATGAAAGGCAATTACTACTGCTTTTGATTTACTTGAAGAGAACCTGCAGGATGGGGTTTTTTTCTTCAAATGACAGCTTCTGAACTGTTAAAAATAATGGACTCTTTGAACAGTGTTTGAGATCAAAGAAATATAGCAATAAAGAATCAATAACAAAAGCTTGGCTTGCACCACTTTGGTGATGTCAAATCAACAGACGCTAATGCCTGCTCAGACAACTTTTTCTTGGGATTTGAAAATTTGAGTGGAAGAGAAAGGTCATAGGTTGAAGACATAAAGAAATGTTTCACTTCAGTATGCACGCTCATGTGTCCATTTTTGGAGCTTTGTATTCATAACAATCCCAGTTTACTAAGGTACTTCTCTAGAAAACCACAGGCACCAGAAATCCAATGGGTGATTCTACATTCAGACATTTCTTTAGATGCAGATGGCTATAATTTCTGCCTTGGACAGCTGCTGTGCTTGCCTTGCAATCCGTCTGCCTTGCAGAGCAGAGGTCGCTGACCAACCACATGTACAACCGGAACTAAAGCAGCCTAATGATTATGGGAGGAGAAATACATTCACTGCTAAATGCAGTATTACCTCTTCCATCAGCAGTCATCCTGAAACACCGACTTTGGTACAAATGTCACAGTCCAGAAACATGAATTACCTCTTAACAATTTTGCTTGACTGTGGCCATGATATAGCCATCTTTCAGTCTATTTGATTGCTAAAAAAACTAAGTGGAATCAAGCTACTAGTAGCAATCAGTCACAGATTGAGATAGTAGGATTACAGCTGCCTAATTTTCCTCTCAGTTAAAAACCTCCAGCCTATCTCCTGACAATTCCTGCAATGGGTTCTGTATTATGAAGAGAGAAAAACCTGCAAGTATAAGGGGAAAAATTAAATGAATGCAAAATAAATTGCATTTAACAGCAAAGCAAATTCAAGGGGTACTGCACAATGTGTTTTATTCATATTCATATTTAATTTATTAAACTTCATCTTTTTTAAATTTAAATAAACCTTAGACTATCTATTTTGCCTACTGGCCCAGAGCACTGCAGGTATTCCAGATATGTCAGAAAACTTACTCACACTTTGCTGCTCTGTACAAAAGTGCTTGAAAAGTCACACACAATTGCATATACACAGAGGCATGAAATATGCATATTTTTATGCATTTTAGAGAGAGTGATGAGAAAGTACTGTCCATTTATTACTTTTAATATTGCTTTTCTCATTTTATTTCTCCTTCCTTTTGCAGACTTTCTTCCTGCTACCATCTGCTATATCTCCTCTGGTTTTCCCCACAACCCTTTCCTCCCTTACATTGTTCTAGATTTAATTTAGTTTACAAATTTTCTGGGGTCTAGAAAGCAATATCCCCTCTGGAAAAATAACCACTCAACCACTCACTCCCTAAGGTTGCTTCCTCCTTACTTGTTTTCTCCTCTCTCATAAGCCCTTCCCTGAATTTTTTCCCATGCTTTTTCCTTACCACAATTGCCCTTGATTCTTCTTCAACAGTAAAGCTTAAATCGCTAAGCCTCTGTCAGTGCAGTTAAAAAAAAAGCTGTTATCATTATCTTAGTATATAAGGTGTCCATGCTAAAAATAGCATTAGTTGATTGAAAAGAAAAGATAACTGAGGTACTCATCCATAGACTTAGTGTCTCAAGAGTAGGCAGGATCAACATAAGGTAGACAATAATCCATCCCTGAATTTCAGTATTACTGTTGCAGAAAATGTGATTAAGTGAAACTATATTAAATTCCATTTGACAGTACAATCAAAAAGGAGGAAGATCTGTGAAGGGAATGGTCATCTTGGAAGGCAAGGTGCACATGCTATGCTGTTTCTCTGGTACATAGATTGCAAGAGATATGCGGTCTCAAGTCAAAATATACAAGGCTTTTTAGGAATGGACGCCCATGCAGATTCAGACATCCTGTCTCTAATGTACTTTCTGTCCTGGGAGAGGCAAATCCCCACTGACACAACTGAAGGCTGGGAAAATACTGAACACATCCTTGGTGCCAGGTCCAAATTCATGATGTGATTCACCATTTCCTAGAGGATTTCTTGCAGCCTTTTTTCTGTGGTGTGTTGTCAAAAGCACTTCCCACACACAGAAGGCTAAACAGTTCAGGTCTTCCCACCTCATCTGCAAAACTACAGCATGGCTTTCTCCTCCCTTTCAACAGTAACTTAACAACTGTTATTGTAACTGTACTCCCTTGTTACAGTGAAAAACTGAAGCCAGGAACCCTTCAAGTTTTAAAATGAGTGAAGTGTGACCAGATGGTTGTCTACTGAACTGTACAGTAGACAAGGATCTAACAGACTAGGAATGAACCACTGTCCACTTTAGGAAGTTATCTGACTCCTGTAGCAGTCATCACCAAAGACAGGCAAATCAGCTCCGAAGGATGAGGATAACTTACTTTCTCCACAGAAGACTTGGTTAGTGGGGAATCAGGCTGAGTTTGGACTCCCAGGTATAGAACACCCTTTAATTTCCCACCAACCCCAAAAGTGCTGTAGCTCTGAAACTCCTGGGAAAGTGAGCATTATGAGGGTAAGTCAACCTTTTCAAGATAGGCCTAATAGCAAGGACTGTGAATTGACAGATTCATCTTCATACAGTTCCCACTACACTGCACGGCAAACACAACAGCTTTACCCATTGCTGGAGACTGAAGGTGACTCAGGGAGGAAAGGAAGAAGTCATGAACATTCCTTGAAAGAATAGCTTTGGAAACAAGGAAGGAAAGACAAGCATTTTCATCCCTCAGTGTCATGTAGAATGTCATAAGGGGGTTAAAGGAAACACAAGTGACTCCTCCCTGCTTCGTCATGGCACTGGATCAGTGGAGTGGGCTCCTGTACTACCTAAAATAGGGAAGCACTGGGTTGAAAACTGTGCTTTCATATGAAAAAGAGGAAAAGCTGTTTTTCAATCACATAAAATAACACATTGAATAAAGCCTTTCAACTAGCTCTTAGGTTCAGTCACCATTGGAAACAGCCATAAGCACAGTTTGGTTAATACCATCCAAATAGGCACAGTGATCAGTGACCTTTGCCAAGTGTTTTCTGAAGGTGCCATTACTACAGTTCCTGACCCTTAAGCAATGACAACATTGCAACAAGCCACAGACACTTTTCATTGCAGCATCCATTGCAACTCCTATATATATAAAAGCTGTCAAAGAAATCCATGATCACAAGCATCATGAGACAGAGCTGGAGACTAGAAGGAAGCCTTCCATAAGTCACAAGGAAAGAGGAGCAACAATATGTTTTGCTACCTGTTTTCTTTCTACTGACTTTGATAAGGAGGGGAGATTTTGTTAGTGTAGCTTTGGAAAATTCTAGACAAGAGGTCTCAGATAGACAAGCTCTGCCTTTTTTAGAGGGGTATGGTGGTATAAAAGCCCTCTTGCTCTTAGACAGGCCTCTTTTAACAAGACTTTCTCTTTAGCAAGGGTAAGGGAAAAGCTGTCATTCTGTAATTGCAGAAATTATCATCTCATGTTCTGTTTTCCTTCATGTTTGTCACTCATAACAGCAAAACCATGAGCTGCAATTGAAGTTTTGCACTTGGAACATTAAGATCTGCTCCACAGTACTTCTGAAGCCAGGTTATGTTTGACCTCCCAGCCTCCCTGCAGTCAAGAAGCTTCCAGGGTCTGCTGCAAGCAAGTATATGTGGAAAAGCTTGTATGGAACTAGCTCTTTATGACCTCTGGAATCACCAAAGCTGGTGACAGCTGTCAATATATTACCAGAATTATTGGATAAGGACACACCTGAAAGGCATATCCTAATTTGAGCCACCAAATCTAATCCCAAGAACAAACCTGGCTTAAAAACAACCCAGAGAGAGAACAATCATGCAGCTGTAATTCCTACCCTTCATATTTTCAGTTGTTCCCTCCTTCACCACACCACAAATCACTCTCGAGTATAGTATATTTATCTACAATAGCTTCTTCAGTTTAGTATTATCCATGGGATGTATGGAGCTTAGGAGCAGAATCCCACCCAGATACCTGAGCCCAAGCCATTTGTTTACATCTCTAGCTTATCAGGGGAAAACTGCTGCAAAGGTCTCTCATCACAGCTATTTCAGGATTCTAGTTATCTAGACCATAGACATCTCCCTTCATTTCCCCATAAATCATCTAACTTAGGTCTTAGTGCAATAAAAATACTGGAAACAATGTTTGTTTTCTCATTATTTCTCCATTCATACAGGAGAGAGGACCATCAGCTCGAATTTCGTATTGTGTCTTTTAAAGGACTAGAGAAGCAGAGAAGTACTCTGGAATGCACTTTCAGTTAAAATCTAGGAGGGTTTCCCCAGCTCTGCCAGAGAACTAGGACTGCTCAGAGCCTCTCTAGCCATAAAAATATCATACATGTGGCTGCCTACACCAGTCTGCTTTCAGCTAAGAGTTAACTTTCACGAGCTGTCTCAACTGAAAAAAAGCACCAAAACAGAACAAACCCCTAACAAGTTAGAAAGTCTCTAATAGCTTGCTTCCTGCTATCCATAGCCTAGCCTACAATCCCTCATCAACCTTCTGCCCATAAAACATGCTTGAGGGCCAGCAGCTGCTTTTATGGTAAGTCTTAGCACTACTGACTAGGACTTCAAACTCAACCTTGGTTTGGGACTCAAACACTTATAGTTGCAGAAGACCTCAGCAGGGACTTAACTCATTGTCTGATGGAGCTGCTGCTTTCTCTTTCTCTGGAAATAGCCATCCCTTGCTGTGATTGCTTGATTTATTTATTTATTTATTTTACTATGGCTTTGTGTTTAGTATGCTCACAAGTATCTCTTAATAAGGTGGAAACCTGAACAACAAATTCTTTGTAAGAAGTATCTTTTTAAAAGCTGTATATTTGTGGCACAGACTACACCTATCAGACCACCTGATAAATGTAGAGAAATTAATGTAAATAAAGTTTAGCCCAGACCGCTGGACTAGAAATCCAGAATATTTTTCCCAGTTTTTGCCTGATAAATGAAGTTGTACACATTGCTGTTGCTTCTGTGCCTCAGTTTCCCCATATTTAAAAGAGTAATGAGCTATTAAATTCGCTTATGAAGTGCTTTGAAGGCATTACCTATCATGTAAAAAGCTTGGTGTTACTGAAGCAGAGGGAATTTTTAAAATTGGGAGGCTTGTGTTTAAGGGCTTGTAAAGAATTAAAAGATGCTGGAATTCCTTTCATTTGTGTGGATCTCATTTGCTAGAAGATGAAAGAAAAAGATTGAAGAGTAATCAGCCATGTACAGTAGGCTGGGCTGGGGAAGTGGTGGGGGCCAGGTGTCTGCATTGCTTTACCAATTGCGTGAGGATTATGAGCAACCTTTGATGTGTATCAGGTTTTCTAAGCAGAGGAAAATGCAGTGAATTTCTTACAGCTGACATGATCTCCCATCAACCATGTGCTCTACTGCTTTCCAAACCCGATTTCCCACAGTATTTATACAGCTAAAAATATACACTACTGCCTAATGGTGCCATCAAAACTGCAAATGAAGTGCTTACATCCCACTGAAATCACCCATCTCTTTAGATGCTGTACGAAACCCCATTAAGTGCCTACATTCACTTGCAGACACCTAAAAAGTTTAGGAAATGAGGCATTAAGTCAGTTAGGAGTCTGGATCCCACCTGGATTGTCAAGACTATAGGGGCCATATATAGACTGCCTAAAGTTATGGTCAAAAAGGGATTGAGATGCTTGCTCTGGGGTCTTAGCTTGAAGTAGCAGTGGAGCAGAGGCTACTCCCAGACCCCTTACTGTAGGACCCTCATGTTATGGGCATGAGTGCTGCTGTCATAGCACATCCAGGGGTCTCACAGCTCTGAACAGCTTGAGACTGTCTCACAGCTCTGAACAGCTTGAGACTGTCTCACTAATCACTGTCATGGTTAGGAGTGGCAGGCTAGGTTTGCAGCAGGTTGGATTTGCAGGAGACAGACAGCAGATGGACAAACCAGCTTCACCTGACATGCTGTCAGGGCTCTGAATATCTCTGAACATGGAGCATGGGCTTTATATACCTGTCCACATTTCCTGGGACAGAAGAGACAGACAAATAGGAAGATCTAGTTCTGCGGGAAAGTGTCCTGATCCAGCTCCACGCAGAAATGTTCCTGAGGAGGTTGACTGAATCTCTGTCATCACTTAAGTCACTTTTGAGGGCACTATGCAGAATGCATGTGGACTGGGTGGCTTTTCCTCATCTGCCTTTTCACAGGCAGACTTATCTTTCCACCCCTCCTCCCTGCTCTCACTGGCTTTGAGTTCCCTCCACCAATCCTGCCAACTGCTTTGTGGAGTTTAGGAACTTGCTAGAAAGAAAAAACCCTATTTTTTTATAAATTCTAGTGCTGTATGCAGCTGAAATCAGTGTCCATTCAGAGCATGTTTATGAAGAATGTTGCTTTGATTTGTAGCTTGTGTAAGCATGCATCACCCTTGCAAAATAGCAAAGATTGCTTATTGTTCTACATGAGTAGAGCAAGACTGCAGGACAACTTCATCCTGTGCATGTACAAAACAAAAAATATATGTGGGACCAATTAATTTTTTTTCATTCTATATTATTATTGAGTCTTCGTGTTATGCTTTTGTGTTATGGTTTTGAAAATAAAGTAAGCAGTTTCCAGGCCCTTTCCAAAAGATTTAATCTCTTATTCCAGTCTGTGTTGTTTATTTTTGACAGTTTTCTCTGGTGGGACAATGAAAATATGCTTGGCAGTTTCAAGCTTAATTTATAAATCATTATAGAACTTTCCTATGCAATCTAACAGGAAATTATAATTTTCCTGTATGCCCTGGGATCGCTTTGTAGAAGATGCTAATGCACAGTTGCTCTGCTGTGATAGATTGTCTGTTGGATGACTGAATCAACTTGCATAAATAAAGGTCTGTATCTTTGATGTAGCTACTGAATCGATGCAAAGGGAGCTTTACTCCAGTTTTGCAGCTTCCTGATCCTTGGGACATTCAGTTTCTGGGGAGATTCTGTTGGAAAGTTTAAACTGCAAATGACCAACCTAATCACGGCAGCCTCCCATTCTCTCCTTCTGTGGGGTGAAAAATTAAAATTGCAAGCAACCTTTGTATCATCTGGTTCTTCGCAGAAAGGGTAAGCAAGCAGTGGGATTATTCATGGGAGTTAACAGTGGATGCTTAAAGATTGCACAAGCTGAGAAAGCAGTGAGACCCTAGAAACAGAGAGCATATGCTGAGGAAAAGCTTTTATGTGGTTACGTGGTTGTTACAATCACCCCTTGGGACCTGCTGTTGACTACGTTCAGTGGTAATATAGCCTTTGATCTGACTTGGCAAGGATGTTCTTATGAAGAAGAAAAACTTCCTAGAAGAAATTCTGAAATACTTACTGCAAGCTTTTGTGAGTTCAGTGCAGCAGAGCTCAGTGGGAGAGAATATGGCATCTTGCTAATTAATGGGCTGAATTGTCAAGTAACTCTATGCTCTCAATGGGCTAGTCAACTCCATTAATCAGCTCAACCCTGCATGGGTCTCCTCTAGTACTGCTGTTAGTACCACAGTGTATTAATAATAAAAAGTCCAATTAAATGACATTTTGCAAGCCTGTCTTTCCCATGTGCAAATGAAACCTCAAGTCACAGTGGTTGTTGTCTCTTTTTCATAGGATTTTGTGGTTATTGTTCTTTAACACCTGTTTTGAAGTCGAGTTTATTTGCTCAAAATCTCATTATAATCTACAACATGCAGCAAACACAGTTGTCCTATTGTTTCATTTTAATTGATTTTTATATAATGAATATAACAATTAAAAAGACACTATTTTGATGAGCGCTCAGGCCTCCCTCAACATCCGTGAATTTAATCTCCAGGTGTTGTCAGAATCTTTCTTTTCACTTGAAATCTGAAACTCAAAAAGACACTTATTTAAAAGTAGCGCAATCAGCCCAGCTTGTAAATTGTGCAATCTGCTTTCAGGAGGCAGAGAAAACAAAGAGGAAGAGAGAGCAGAGGAGGACTAGGATCATTTCCAGACTGCCTGCAAATTTGATTAAAGTCATCACCTGAAACCTGTCCAGTGTCTACAAGTCCAAGGCACAGCCTGAATTTTTGGTTTATTTGCTGTAGGGGTGAGATTTTGATGGGAATATCTTAATCAAAGCCCTCTGCCTACACATCCTTCAGAAGAAGTTAATCAGTAGCTGAAATCTGAGTGTCTCAAATTATCTTTGAATCTTTAAGGACATTACTAAGAGCCTTGTTTTGCCCTCTGTAACCCCAGAATCTTTCTAACAAGACTCCTTTGACTCTTTCATAGAGCTACATCTTGGCAAGGAAGAAGGCAAGGCTTTCACATATTCCTATCAGAATCTTTCCTCTAATATTCATAAATTAACTGCCGTATATGAAAGTTCTATCTTAATTATGAGTGTGGCTCAGACTACTCAGAACTTTATGGTGTGGATTTAAGAAATATAGTAATTTTCTTTGACTGAGATTAAACATAATAGTCACTGTTCTTTTTAAAATGTCTTCATGCTCTTTCACTGGCTCTGATTTGTTATGTGCATTCCTTAGCTATGAGATGCCTGGGATTGAGAGCATATTTTGCTGTTTGTGTCCAAAGTGTTCTCCATCAAGCAGTTTGTATTTACAGGGAAGTACTGGGGTATATGTCCATGAAATCTCTGGGGAACTTACTTATTATGGAGATCAGCTGCATTCTGGAAATGTTGCTTCTTTTGTGGTCATACAACCACTCTCCCATGCAGCCAGGATCATTCCCTCAGTCAGCACAGGTCTCTCAAGCCAGTCAGTTAGGCAGAGAGCCCTGCATCCAGTCTTTGCCAAGTATTACCCATACCTGCCCACTATTGTGAAAACCAGAGAATTAGCAGAGGTATATCCATCTGCATTCAGCACTTATCACTGCACAAGAGGAAATGCTTTCATGGAGTCCAGGAAGAGGGCAGGATCCAAAGAATGCAAGCAGCAGAAAATGAGAACAAATCATTGGGTCACTCAGGCTGGTTCTGTGCTGTAACTGCAGAATTCAAGTCATTTGTCTAACTCCTGGCGATTTCAGAAGCACAGAATGGGACATTTTCTCCTTTCCTGAAGAAATGGGGGAAAAAGAGAGAAACCTACACTAACCACAGCGATACCACAACTGCATGAGGTTCTTAAATGCTGTGTGGTTTGCTTCATAAGGAGAGGCAAAATCTGAAGCCACCCTCTGTCCACCACATTGAGCTCCATAGTGACTAGGTGTTTGAATTAGCTTTGCAGTCAGTTCTTTTCTGTGCCCCTTGACACACCAGCACCTTTGCCAGCTTTGGACCCTGTGCCAGCAGGACCCCAAAGCGGTTCCCAAGTTCACCTACCACACTCATTATTTACAAGATTGCCCTGCAACATGCCCTCTGATCAAGATACGAAATAAAGGCAAGGGGCAGATTGAGAAGTTTTTCTTCAAACCTATGGTCTCCCAGCAGTTCAGGACCACAGGACAAAATCTTCTATAATCCACTTTACCATTAAGTTTTTGAAACCCGTTATGTTCCTCAAGAACAGCATGGCTTTTAGATCAAGCTCAGTCAGGTTACTGCTGGCAGCAGGGCGAGAAAGTAAATCAGTCATGGATTGCTAGTGCAGATATGGTTCCTGGTGCAGATGTAGGGCAAGCAAAAAGTGAGAGACTGAGTGTCACTAAGGGACTGCAGGAAGAGAGGAAGACACCCCTAAAGAACTCCACACAAAAATACCCACAGGGAAACACCTTTACATCCTGGTTCTACCCTCAGCCTCCTAACCACAGCTAGTCTCTCCAGTCATCTTTCCCCTATGTCTATGAATAGATTTTCAGGAAGCAAACATGGCCTGGGAATATGGATACCTCCTTCTGTCCTGGCAAATCACGTATAAACCAAGTCTTAGTCTGAATCTTGTTCCTTTTACTTTCACAGTACCAGTCACCTCCTCGCTTTGATCTGCAAATCGTTGATGTTGCTACCACTGTGTTGGCTCTTTCATCAGGATGGTGCCACAACTGCAGTGCAGACCTCAGTGTTGGTAAGGCTGGATCACCCTGCCAAAACAAAGTTCTCAACCAAACCCATTGGTACAAATGAAAAGAAAGACCTGCTGAGTTGCATAAGCTTTTGGGAAAAATAAAATTCTGTTGCCCTTGAGCTCTTCAAATAGCTTCACTCATTGCAAGGTGAAAAGGAACAAGTAAGATGATGGAGTCTGATCAACAGCCTAATACTGCCCTGAGTTAATACGTGTTTGAGCTAGAACACATCTTTAAGAAGGCACCAGTTTTGATTTAGATATAGGATCCTACAAGCCCACAACATGGAATCAAAGGAGAATATCAGCTCCAAAGGGGAAGGAGAATTATGGAGTGGAATAAAAAAATACATGAAGAATTCACATATAATATGTCACATCTTCAACTAAAATAAAACAACATGGAATCTCTGAAGCCAAAAGAACTACACTGGTTTACACATTGTAGGAATCTGAGACTTTGTTTTTAAGAAAAGCTGTGCGCTTCATTGTAATGCTGCCGTTGAAAGAACTGGTTGGGGGTTACATTCATGGAGATGTGATGAAGTGTGCTGTACTTTGTACCTGATAAGAATAATGTGTTTATTTATTAGGTGGGTAGAAGATTTATGTCCTTACTGATGCATTTCCCCTGCTTTTATGTATTTGGTGTTTTGCAAATGACAACTTTTTAACTAATTCAACTTTGCTTAATTACAGCCCGTTTTCTTCAAATCCAGTAGGGATGGGAGTTTCCAAGGGGACTTGCCTTTATGGAAAACCTGAAGGGGTAAATAGGAACTGCTGTATAGCTAAAAGAACAAAGAAATGGTAGTAAAAAACAAATTGGAAGAATGTTGGATGTCAAATCAGCTGCGGTTTTTGCTGTAGAGAAACTAATTCCCCTCAGTGATTTTGAAGGAGAAAGGGTTATTATTGCAACAAATGCAAATTTTTAAAAATCCAGATGACAATTCAAAGACATTAGATATGGTATAGTTTATTAACCTGGATTAGATATTAATTTTCTTGGATTTGTGGTATTCGAGATAGGTACATTTAAAACCTGAACAGGCAGTGTAAAAACACTTAAGCAAACTAACTGGTTGAGTACAGTTAGCAAGCTAACCACGCTAACATAGGCTTCGCCATAGGTGACCAGAAGCCAGAGTAATGTCTGGTGGGTGAAACACATGCTTTACTGCTCAAATACCTGAAAGAGTTACTTAAAAGTGAGCCTAACCATCTCCACAGTACTGGCTCAGAGTTCTGAATTGCAGAGAAAACAGCCTCCATAAGAGGCAGACCATTCAAGGATGCAAAGGAAAAATACACAAGGATATATGAGAGAAATTTGAGTTATGCTCAAGTAAACTTGATTCACTGTAAATGTCGCTGCAGGTGATGCTTTTCAGGAGGGGTGCAAGAGCAGACAGAACCTGGGGGATGAGATCTGTGTGGGCAGGATACACCACTTGAACAAACTTATTGTGATGATTTCAAGTGGTATTCATTTCAGGTCAGCTGGTGAATTGCTGGCAAGACAGAGAGATTGTGTGGGTTTCTTACAGAGGAGGAAGTGTCTTCACACTGCACAGCCCAGTTGGAGCATGAATTTCATCCATAAATCCACAGACAGCAAGTGCTGCGCTGATTCTTTTGTTCTCCTTCCCGCTTTTGGCAGGAACAGTTAGAAGGCATTTTTCTTGACATTACTCTCTGTCAAGAATCACCCAGTCCTATGGAAAACACTCTATCACTTCGGACATTGAAATACAGCAAGCGAGGCTTGATAGGTAGAAAACCAACAACTGATACATGATTAAATTATTAAAATCTATCATGTTAAGAGATCTGAGACAGTGCTGGCTAGTTCTTATCTGATGCATGTGTCGTGGTTTAAGGCCTGCCACACAGCCCACTCACTAACCCCCCACCTCCTCTCTTGGCTCCCGGAGGGATGGGGAAGAGAATCGAAAGAATACAACTCCCACAGGTTGAGATAAGAACAGTCTATTAAC
>WYDI02025556.1:0-13078 GCA_009867235.2 Psittacus erithacus | reverse complement strand
TCTCAGCCTGGCTCCAGAGCAGAGCTGCTCCAGCCCTCGCAGCATCTCCGTGGCCTCCTCTGCACTCGCTCCAACAGTTTAAGGATGCAGCTTTAAGGAGAAAGGAAGAAAAACAGTTCTCAGATGCTCTGCTCCAGCCAGGAAGCTCTCAATCCGATGAAAAATCCTCATGTCCCTGGGGTAGGAGGGCACAACTCACAAGTGAAAAGTGGGAGGTAAAAGGAGGTTTTATTTTTAAACAGCAGTTCTTGATATATTTGGTTCTATACAAACAAAAGGGGACATAGAGTCACTGTAGGACATTGCAGCTGAAATCAGATCAACACAAGTTCTGAAGCTCAGGTTCCACTTCTTGAAATAAACCATTTACTGAAGCAATTCACAGAAGAAATGCGAAGTGACAGAAATCCCATCAGCTGCAGTCGGCAGCCAGCTTTTCAAGAACAGATGCATGACTGTTAATGATAACCCAAAAAGCTTCGTTTCTAACGCAGAAAAACTGAGCATCAACATTATAAAACTCCGCAGAGAACCATCAGCAGCATATACACCACAAAATATTCTGCAAGGACTTATAAAACTTCATCCAACTTTAGCAGAATTAACACATCCAACCAAAAAACATCCCCAGTAAAAATACCTCCCAAGTTTGGAAATGCATTTCCATCTGTTAAACTTCCCCATTGCAAATAGTGTTTACCTTGAGTCGCAGACACGAATCTTTGATTTCATGAGATTAATGCAATAAGTTGGGTTAGGCTGTTAATGCATTCAAAGCTTTCAGACACACAGGAGACTAAGATGGCATCGAGAGCACACAGATGCATTTGGAGGAGGTATTTTTTATGTGGGATAAGCTAGAAATTCCTTAATAGGTGTCTGCAGCAGGAACTAAACTGAAATAAAAGCTCAGTATGGTGTCTTAGGCTAGAAGAGATGGCTTCCAAGCTCATTTATGGTTTCTAAGCACTACTATATAATATCAATAATAACACCAAGGAAAACCCCTGATACTCGATCAAATAAGTGGCAACACAAGCATTCTATGAAAGCAGCATTCATATAGTGAGATGCAGCCACTGCAACGCAATAATAAATGAAAATATGTGCATTTTATGCAGACAACGGCATAGAAATATGCTGTATTTATCAGCAAAAGAGCTCAGTCCAGCTGATGCACCAAACTGCAGCTCCAGAAACAGGGGGTTTTAGTGCCTCAGATCAAGAGAAACATGAAAAATGGGTCTATATTGAGCTGTTCTATCAATAGCACTATTCAGTTACCCTATTTTTTTAGCAGTCACCCAAAGGAGCTGCATGGTTTCAGAAATAAGGCACTGCAGAAGCTGGCCCATGCTCAGTTTCCTTTACTGCTTTTCACCCTCGAGAATGGTGTTAACAAAACACAGCAGCTGCTGCAAAAAGCCATATCAATCATTGTCTTCTACAAAGATCACTCCACTCCCACATCTAAAAACAGCAACATGCAAGAAAGTGCCACAAAATGCCACGTCTTCCATCAAAGCTTCAGGAGTGAGACTCAGCCTCCAGCAATAGCAGTTTCAGACACTGCAACCCCTCCCCATCCTGTGTTGTCATAGGATTATAGAAGCCTAGAATGGCTTGGGTTGGAAGGGACCTTAAAGCTCATCCAGTTCCAAACCCTTGCCATGGGCAGGGACACCTTCCACTAGAGCAGCTTGCTCCAAGCCCATCCAACCTGGCCTTGGGATGGAACAGCCACAGCTGGGGGGCTGGAACCGGATGATCTTCAAGGTCCCTTCCAAGCCAAACTATTCTGTGATTCTGCGAATTAGGCATGCTAGTAAACCATCCATCCGAGGTGTGTGAGAGACGTGGGAGTCTCACCACTGACCGTTTCATTTACAATTTTCTTTCATGTTTAAATCCTGCAAAAAAGCCTTCAGCATCCAAAACATTTATAACCAAAGTAAATGCCTTCAGAAGTTCAGACTGATCTATAAACTCAGAGAATGTCACCGTTTCTCATTAAGGGAAAAAATAAATTATACGCGGATAATATACCTCAGTCTCTTCACTGCATGGCACAATGTCATAAATTAGACTTTGGTAATAGCAACAAGTTGGAATAAAACCTCACAATGACATGCTTTTTCTTCCTTTACCTGTGAAAACTTGACTTTGAAGATATTCTTACTTTCCTCCTAAAGACTCCTTGTACAGGGCAAAGCTACATCAGCAAAACTGATCTGGAACAGCCAAAAATGTATCCTCTAAACCCAAACATTTAAATACAATATATGCATTATTTTATTAATAGAAGCTTCTGTCCAAGCTGAAATTTAAATGAGTACAGGTGGTAGTTTCATCGCAAACCTTTATTCCATACACAGCAGACTCAGGGGATGCTGGAGTGCGCTAAATGCATCTCAGACTTTGGTTAACGTCCATGTGCATCGGACCCTTGGGGCCTGGACAGTATTCACTTTAGTGGAGTAACTCCCAACAGCAGGTGTCAGAGTGCTTTTCAAAGGTGCTTTTCAATTTGTAGCTGACAGGACGACAGAGTACTGACATGTGTTACCTATGCTGCCATATGGCGTAATACGGGAGATGTCCAAGAAAAGAAATCAGGATCTCCTAACTCACCATCCAGAATCCCATTACATGGGGATTGAGGGACTTTGAACAAAATGCACATATGTATTGTACCAGACGGAAAATCACTGGCAATCCAATTTCTACATAAACCATCTAAGACAGCACTCAGCCTGAATTTCCCCCAGTAACCATATTAAACAGGGCAGATTTCAGTCTTTCCAGAAGCTTGAAAGACAGCTAAGGCATTTTTCCAGCCTTCCCAAGCTGCAATCCCACGCCCCATCCCAGAGCCACACTGGAACGCTGCTGCAGAACAGTGGCAGGGAGCACTTTTCAGTGCTGGCAGGTGGCATTTTCAGGAGCAATGGTGCAAGATCTCCAGCTAGGAAGTGAAACCCTCAATCTCGTAAACAACTCTTAGTTAAGAACCAGAGCTCGTTAATAGAACTGTGGTCACACTAACTGCTAAAGCACTAATTCACTGCATTTTGAAGGCAACACCATAGTCAAGGAGGGCTTTGCTCACCTCTAGTTTTGCTCAAGCATAGAAAGAAAGGTGGGGAATAAAAGCCTGTGTCATTTTTCAGGTGACAAATGAAGGCAGGCAGTCCTTCAAAACGGCTGCTCCTGAGGACTCCAAAGGAAAATAATCTGGAGAGCAGCCCTCACATCACTCACTTGGAGCAATGGGTTTACGTCCAACCTGCACGAGATGCACGGAGTGAGTACAGCTCCATCTCAAACTGACATCTAAGGCAGAATACACATTTAAATTCTAAAGGCAAACGGTACTATCACTGGGAGAAGGGAAAAAGCCCCAAACAAACACTAATTATTACCCCTTGGGAAATCATTCCATTTTCAGGCTTTCTGCTTCAAGTCCAGAAAATCAAATTTCCCCTTTCTAATGGTGCTGCCTTAGAGTACAGATCAGACAGTATAAATGAGCATTAGGCTTATGTGACCAGGAAGCAGGAAGGATACCTGCACATGTCGGTTTAGCATCTGTAATAATGGGAGGAATAAACCGCTGTTGAACACCATGACCCAGATCACCAGCCCTTCTCTCAATCTCACTGGTGAGCAATCAGTCATCTCGCCTTGCTCATGCTCACTCAGGTCAGGTAAAACAGCTTTGCGTTGGGTATCACATGTTCCTTTTCCACTTTAGAGACATATCCCCATCCATCTAGCTGTATTTACACTTTCCTTTGAAGCCTTTAAACCCTGAGGGTGAATTGCATCCTTCTGTAAGTGAATGCTGTGCTCTGATTTTAGAAGTGGCTCTTCCCCTGCCTGCACGTACTTCCACCTTGCTTTCAGTCCTGCAGGACTTGAAGGCTCATCTCCCTGCTTTTAACTTGGCTGAAGATGAACACATATTTAAGCCACTGGTTAAAGTGCCTTTAATGATAGTACAGTTCACAGTAATAAAACTGTCCATTCCATCAAATTTACTTTCATCCTTCTGAAAACTTAGTGAGCCTATTCATTATTTTCTTAAAAACTGAGTTTCAGAATGTCACTGCTGACATTTAAGGCTCATAAAAAATGCAGGCCTATCTCATCTGTGAGAAACGGGTCTATACCATCTATTTTAAGATGAAAGTATTTCTCGAGCAAGACAGTAGCCAATTATGAATACAAACAATGACAAAGCCACTTATAGCAAGTTGCTCCTTCTTTTTAATCTTTTATATACTGAGGACACGTTTCTCCCCAGCACAAAATAAGTGACATCTGGTGGCTACACGCTGTAACGTAATAAGACAACTCATTTCAGTGCTGTTAACCGATTCAGGTTTAAATTTTACTGCTGCTTAGCAAAGCTTTTCAGATGTTTTATTTATTCATTTTGACACAGAGACTTCTGAGGCTCCCAGGCATCACAGTCCCCATGCATGGTGACAACTGCTGTTACCTAATTAAAGTGGGATTGTCATATTCACACCAGGAAAAACAATTCCAAAAAGGAATTAGCAAGGCATAGAGAAACAGCATGAAGATTTAGCTGGGCAACACCAGCGAGAACCACACAGAGCCAGGATGTAAGGAAAGGCTGCAGTGAATTCCGCAAAGGAAATCCTTCAAGTGCCCAAAGTAATTCATATCAACTCAGGTTGCTCCGAGTTGTTTTTCAGTTGATTTTAATTAAACCAAGGAGAAACAGCTGCAATTTTCATTCTGAGCTTCGAAGCATCCCGGTGACTGAAACTTTTACTGATTTGAAGCAGCCTTTCCACTCTTCATACCTTATCGATCCTCAGCTGTGGTCACATCTAATCCAGCCAAGCCTTCTGCTCCTAAACCTGCGTTCCAGACATAAAGCAATTACAGCTCCTCTTCTAACTCCTACAGCCCAGAAATGAAGTTCTCTTTCTGAATGCTCTAAGCCTCTCTTGGATAATTAATAAATACACTGTCAGTCAGCCGCAGTTAAAATAACAGAATTGCTGGCGCTGTGATTTCAAGGCTTGTGATACCCATCTCTGCACTAATAAGTATTTATGGGGAAAAAAACTCCAACAGAAATGAGATGAAATCTAAACAGACTCAAAATATTTATCAGCAGAGGAAGTTCAAAAATACCCCTGCAAAAATAAGGCGGATGGCAGGCTAAATCCAGAGCCATTGAGTGTTCTTCGAAGGATGTGCTAGGAGGAACTTCATTTTCAGTCTGACATCGCTAAATCAAATTAATTCCTTCCTCCTATTCAACTGCTGCATAAAAATCCTTGCTGCCAAAAGGACAAAGCTAAAAATGTCCCTAGAACCATGCCTGAAGGCTGCACTTGATGGAAAAGACTGCATAGACTCCTACCGGCACAATGCAGTGGCGGTATACTTGAAATAAAGAGTTAGGCTTTGGGGCTTTCCATCACTTTTAAGGCCTAAATATCTTCAACAGGGACGTCAACCTGCACGATCAGCATCCCTTAGCACAGAGACGGGGACATGTCTGCAGTATCCCAATAAAAGGGGACCTCTGGGACAACACAACTACTGATAGATTATTCCAAAGAGAAATAGCATATCCTTTTCACATATCCTCATCCCCACCAGACAGTATCTTCACGTTAAGACTGCCTGGCTGAATGAAAGAACATATGCAGAGAAGAGAGCATCTGAATGACTTTAACTCTGGTCAATCCCTAAGAATAAAACTTCTTGAGATCCCATTTCAATTTATGTTGTTTTTCAATCCTGGCATGCTGAAGTCAGCAGGAAGACATTGCACTGACTTTAATGAAGCCAGAGGTTCATCCTGCGAATTGCTGTTTGGAATGAACACAGCATTTATATGACCTCATTTGAAACCCTCCATTTTTTTCCTGAAGTGCAACTTAATGGTATTTGCTATTTCAGAATTATTTGTTATCTTTAAAAATATACAGAGAAGGTTATTCAAATACTGCAGTGTAAGTTTCCAGTGGTTAGGATTGGGATAATCTTGTTTCAGTAACAGGCAAGTATTTTTAATGCAGGAATATACATTGTCGTAAAGTTTCAGCTCATTTTCTATTACCAAAAAGCCTTTGAATGTGAGTTGTAATAGTCCAACAAAAATCGCTGTTGATATCTACATACCTACCTGTATTTTCACAGTACATCTCATCCAACGTACTAGTGCAGCAAGATAACAAAAATGGAAAACTGAATAGATTACTACACCCACTTGATGGGTACCATTAAAAGGAAAAGCTATCAAAACACAGCAGAAGCTTTTTATGCATTCCCCTGTATTACACCAGAATGATGTATGGCATCATTACTACTCTGATATCAAACAACAAGAATATTGCATTTAAAGCTGTATGCAGAAATAAGCAGCAGGTCATTTGAAGCCATCTAAGAAGGATATTTTACCCAAAGAGTTTCTGAAACCTAGGGTTTTTAAAGGTTTCTTTTCTAACTACTGGAGACTTCAGCTAAAAGCTACTCACTGTCAAGTACTGGAGTGTTACAGCAGACCGGTGCTTAAGTTCACCAGTGCTATCATTATAGCCACACACTTTGCCAAGCAGAAGAGTCTGGACTCCTCCAAACCAACTGGAAAACATTTTCAGTGCCCACAGTTTGGAGAAGCCACATTCTGGTCCCTCTTACATGAGTGAAAACCAAGAGCGGAAGTACTCCTGATCTACTCTAATGCGAGAGAAATCCACATGGGATTTCCATGGCTACCAATAAATATTCCATTTTACTATTTTTAATTTTGCTGATCTCCTCAGCAATGTTCAAAAATCTTCTCTGAAGGCTGAAACACTTCAGGGTTCAAAACAGCCCTATGATAGACAAATTCCTTTTTCCTCTTTCCTATAACGACAGGGATAAGCCTAACTTCCACTGTTCCCTTCTGTTCACCTCTCACATTTCTTGTTGAAACTGTTGTAAAGCTGGTATAAATAGCTCTGTAAAGTAATTCTAATACTAAATGTCAAGAGCGATAGTGGTTTCATTCTGATTTATCCTTAGCTGTTCCTCAGGCAAGTTGATCCTCAACCTGAGATACTGTTTTCATAGCTCTATAATTTATGACATTTTTCATCTAAATTATTCACTTCATGAATGGTTCTGATGAGTTACTCAAGGCATAAAGCTGCACTGCTCGGTGCTGAAGTGCTCAAGAACACGTTTTCATCTCTTTAAATGAAGAGACCACCGCTGTATCTCATGCTGTAATTTCTATTGGCAGCTGTTAATGCACAGCAGTGCTCTTACCCAGCCTTTTTATCTGACCTCTGCACTTGCAATAAATGCAGTTACAACCCAGGCATCACAGTGTTACCCCAGGCGAGAGCTCCAGGGAGCCAGGAAACAAGCGAAAACTCTCTAATCCTGAACCCATATTCCTTCAGGGAGCTCTCCATGGGCTCAAAACCTGATGGACACATGCAACCTGCTCCTCTTTCACTTCAAGAAAGCAGCATCCAAAATCCCTTCCAGAAACGGCCCCAGGAAACTTCCTCAGGCTTTAGCAACCAAGGCAGAAGTTGGAACTGGATGATCTTAAGGTTCTTTCCAACCCAAATCATTCTATGATTTAATGAACTGTAAAGCAGCAGTCCTACGGTCCCAGAAAACTTCCTCAGGCTTTAGCAACCAAGGCAGAAGTTAGAACTGGATGATCTTAAGGTCCTTTCCAATCCAAACCATTCTATGATTTAACGAACTGTAAAGCAGAGGTCCTACAAATGCACTAAGCAGTGGATGAAGATAGAAGAGGAGCATGACCACTGGCCTAACATGGTGAAATGGATTTAGGAAAAGCTAAGCTTTCAGAGTATTCCTTGAAAAACCTAGACATTTCATGTTCATTATCGATTTAACTTGGTTAACATCAAAAGGCTATGAAAATTGGGGCTGTTCAGCCTCTTTTCCTCTGAAAGCCCTGTGAAGAAGGTCCAGGTTGGATGGGGCTTGGAGTAACCTGCTCTAGTGGAAGATGTCCCTGTTCATGGCAGGGGGTTGGAACCCATCTCACCTGGTCCTTCTTCACAGGACTTTCAGAGGAAAGCCATTACATGGAAGGGAGGTTCCTTAGCAGCCAGGTGCCTTTCACCATCCCTAATGCTGCAGGGGCTTTAGCTGCTTTCTGCGAACCCAAGGAGGAAGGCTCAGTGCACCATGAGCTTCACAAGTATTTCTGGAGCTGGGTTAGCCTAAATCCACCACCTCATTTCTGGCAAGTTCATCAGGCAAGCGGCAGACTTGCCACTTCAGAGGTTTGGAAAACAAGCATTTCAGCCAGTTCATGCTATTATGGGAATCTTAAGAAGCTGGATCTTGGAATGAGAAGAGGCAAAGCAATGGGTTGGGGTTGGCAAGTCCATGACTTCTGGTGTGCTGTCACAGGGGGACAAAAGTAGGGCATCGGGAGAGAGCCTGCCATGGAATTCACTCCTATTCACCTTCACCATCACATCTGGTCTCTCACCACCACTGCAGCTGCCTTGTCATTGCCATCAGCCACTAATACCCACCTGGATATCATGTTTCCTTCTGCTTCTTCTTGCAAGCTACCATGCTCATCTCTTCTTAGACAGGACACCACGCTCCTTAAAACTAGTGCTTACAAACCGCATTCAACAGCTCCTGGAAACCAAGTGTAACATAAATTAATATATATTCCATGGAAAAAGCCACATTAACTGCTTGCCCCTGAAGTGCTGTTTAGTGGCATGTCAGGCACAGCTGTGTAATCAAAGGATTACACTGCTCCCATTGCAATGCGCCTGCCCCATTCTACCTCCTCGGTACCTTTCCTGTCTCCCTCGCATGTAAAAGCCCAATCGAGTAACCAGGATGGAATTGTAACCGTGTCTTTCAGCCTGGGAAACACCAATAAACAAGGACAAACAGCCAGTGTGGCTGCACAACCCAGTTTCTGTTAGATATATGGACAGCCCTATGTATTTTTAAGGCAATGGGTCAACAATGCTGTATGTAATCAGTTAATTTTAGTGAAACTGCAGTATAAGTGGAGAGATTGGTGTAATTCAGGCTGCTTTGAGATAAAGACTTGTAGGAGCTTACAGATCCCTTTCCCTCCCATGAATAGCTGTATTTAGACTCCAAATCTGGCACCGCACTCCATCACTAAGGAAAACAGTGCACTTCACTATAAAACATAAATAAATAAGAAATACTAATTTGTGGGGAAATGGTGAAAAAAAAAAAGCTCTCTTATTGAAAATCTACCTTGGTTTTCCATAGCACTTTGGATTCTTCCAGCTTAGCAACATAACTCCAGCCAAGGAGAATGGTGGGAATTCAGAGTTATATCCCTCACTGTGCAAGGTACAGAGGAAAATAGGTGGGTTAAGGGAGGAACTGAAGCCTAAAAACAGCAATTAAGAAACCCAGTTCAAACCAGGGTACAGCTCCTGCAAACTCTATAGGCTGTTGGAAGCAGGGTGATTCACATCACTCAAGTATCCAGAGTAGCACTGAGTGATTTAATAGCACATTTCCTTGGAGTTTCTGATTGTGGGATATAGAGCCTTGGAAGATACAGTAAATGTAAGAGTAATTAAGAAAGAGAGGGAGCATACTGGCACCTGTTTAAGTCATGGCTTTCTTCACCTAAGTGATGTATCTGCACCAAAAGAGAAACAGAGTTGGATGATGTAACTTCCTAAATCAGTATGTCATTTAGGCGAGATCATCCCCTGCTGCTAGCTTATCTCTTGAGAACGCACATCAGAACGTAATAGTAACACAGTGCTGAGTTACAACTTCTTAAGAATTTGCTCCCATGAACACATGAGGAAGCACTCAGTGCAGAAGTAGTTAATAATGATTCCTTTCCTTGAGTTGATAAGAAATCCTTATTGGGGGATTGTAGTATCCTGGCTGGTGATACCACATGAACTTAGGAAGAGTTTGCTGCCACCCACCTCACAACTTGGTCTTAAATACAAACCCATACTTTGAGAGATACTTTAGTACTGGGACACAGTCTATCTGTAGAAACATGCACAATGGTACTGAAATCACATCACCTTTGCCCACTGAAACTCCTGGTTCCCACAGAGCTTGTGCTGCAGGTTGCTTAAAATACTGGTAGAATATAAGCAGTATCTTATTTGCATCTCTATGATTACGCCTATATAATTCCATCCTTGCTAATGCTGCTAATGGATTACATAACTTCATCCTTCCACTTCAACCTCATGGAATAATTCAAACATGAGAGTCTGCTTCAACCTTCCCATTTATGCAGTTTCCAGACACCTGCTTTTAGTTCAGCAAAGATAAAATCTGTTACTGTCTTCCACTGCATATGGGGAATAAAGTGTTTTGTCATGTAAATCTTCATTGTTTCATCATATTCCTGTTACAAACCACCAAATAAAACACTCTGATCAGTCCCCCCATTACAAAATCTGAACCTTAAAACTGTTTTCTCACTGATTTCAGAACTGCATGGTGACTGCACTTATAGACACAGGATCTAAGTAACAGCTAGAGAAAAAAGAAGGTAGTTTCACTACTAAATCTCCATACAAGTAGTTTCCTCTTTTCTGCATTCAAATTGATCTTCTCTGTTTTGGCATGTGAAGAGACAGATGAATCCTTTGACTCAATGCCCAGGAGTGAAACAGCAGCAGCAGAGAAGCTCTCAGGGCAAGAGACGTGTTGACAACACTTTAATCACCGACAAAACCAAGCTTCGAGACAACCATTCCATTAGTATTTACTGCTTCGTAAGTGAGTGCGTATGTATATATGTCTGTATATAAAATACATATACCAATGTATATAAACAGCATAGCTATAAATACATCTGCATAACAATATGTGTGTTGTGACCTTTTATTGATGGAAATTTCCCCTTTTGCCAGAGATCAAGTAGTCCCCAGTTACTATCAAGTGCTGTGCTGTTCAGTTAAGGCTTCTGTTTACACACACGAGTGCATCTGATTTTGAGTTAAGCCTTAAAAATATTTACTGTTCACGAACAGGGCCAGCAAACTTTGAGGTTTAATCTGTACTCAGTTCAGCTGACTACTCTGGGGTTTTCTAGCGGCAAAATACAAAAGGTACGTGTTTGTTCTATGGGAAATGGTAATGATTCTTTTTGCCTGGCTAACAGTTCAAGAAGTGAAACCGTTCTTGCGTTACAGACAAGAAATCAATAAGCAGAGAACTTTAGGCCATAGAACCATATCATAGAAACAAATGCATTTCCATATCTGAAAGTTTGGTAGGTGTTTAGATGCACCAGCCTAGATGTACTATCCCCTCTCCTATTCACCTACAAATCTAGCTGAGTCTGGGAAAGTCAATTCACTGCAGAGCACAGCTGTACCATTACAATGAAGCAGCACAGAAAACACACAAAACCCAAACCCATCTATGACACCACCAAAGTTCAGCTGGTGAATTGTTGCTCTAACAGACGCTAACCGTAATAACCCGTCGCTGAACCTTGACTGCATTCTCAGCAAAAGCATGCTACGAAGCTATTTTCAACAGCCAACAGATTGCATATAAGAAATACCCCTCTTCACCTAAAAATATGCATCAGTGAACGGCAACATCATCCCCGGCTTCATTCTAGGTAGGATGCGCTGCCGGAATTCAACGAGTCTTTCAGGGAAAGCCGCTTTACAACTGTCTCCTCGCCCAAACCCCGTATAACCACCGCGATGAGGCAAGGAGCAGCCCTCCGGCGGGCAGCGGGGTCTGCCCAGAGCAGGAGATGACAGCAAGCCGCGTTATCTTTGTCATCATTCCGCCCTCCCCGGAGCACTAACCCGCTGGGGAGCACGAATTGGGAGAAATAACCCCCCCCCCCTCCGGTCACTCTGCCCGGGGGATGCTGCACCCCCAGCCCCGGGAGGAAGAGGAGAAAAGGGGGGGAGAGGAAGGCTCCCGGTCCTCCTTTGCTAGGGAAGCACCCCCAGGTTTCACCCCAGAGTAACGCAGGAGCAGCCCGGGGTAGATCCGCTCCTCCAGAGCGGCTGCAGCAACGGGAGCCCCACAACCCCGGGTCCGCCCCGCCGGGCTCCGCTCCCCTGTACCGAGCCCAGCCGCGCCGCGCTGCCCGGCTGCTCGCCCAACTTCCCGCAAAGTCCCGCCGCTTCCAAACTTGGGGAGCCCCAACATCCCCGTCCCCACGGCGCTCTTACCTCCGCCGGCTCCACCACTCTCCCATCCGCGCCCGCCGCCTCCGCCGGCTCTGCCCTGCGGGGGGGGTGGAGGAGGAGGAGAAGAAGGAGGAGGAGGAGGAAGAAGAAGAAGGGGGAGGGAGGGAGCAGCCCCGCGCCGCTCGCCGGCCGCGCTGCGCAGCCCGGGAGGCGGAGTGCTGCCGCTCGGCTCTGCCCCCCGGCTCCGCAGGGGCGGGGGGCGGCAGCGGTGCCCCCTGGGGAGGATGGGGAGGGTAAAGCAGCCCCGGTGCCGGCGGCTCTGCGGGGGAAGGGGAGCGGAGCACCCGAGGTTCTCATCGAGGTCCCGCCGGGCATCGCACCCCGCTGAGCCGCTGGCCCCCGGGAGCGCCGACTGCCGCTGGGCTGCCTGGAAAGCTTTGGGAAGGAGAAGGGCCTCTCCAGAGCCATCCTACATTAATTCGAGCTGTCCCGAGCAAAACGGCGCGTAGGTGGAAGCAGCATCCCAAATTGTGGCGGGGGCAGTCAGAGGTCAGCCCGAGGAGACACGTAGCTGCTGCCATCGCTTGAGCCGGGCTTTGATGCTCCGTGCCTTGCAGACCGCATGCAGCATGTGCTGCCGTGGTCCAGTGTGAAATGGGAACAGCACAAGCTCTGGCGAAAAGGCCAAAACCCTCTACTCAGCAAGTGCAAGGCTCATTCTCAGCTGAGCGGATCCTGCCTGGGGTACTGCGTTCAGCTCCGAGGTAACAACACAGTGGAACTGCTCAAGAGAGTCCGGAGGAGGCCACAAAGATGCTCCAGCAGAGGGCTGGAGCAGCTCTGCTCTGGAGCCAGGCTGAGAGAGCTGGGCTGGGGCAGCCTGGACAAGAGAAGGCTCC
>WYDI02025555.1:12068-62037 GCA_009867235.2 Psittacus erithacus | reverse complement strand
TCTTTTCTTTTCTTTTCTTTTCTTTTCTTTTCTTTTCTTTTCTTTTCTTTTCTTTTCTTTTCTTTTCTTTTCTCGCCTCGCCTCTCCTCTCCTCTCCTCTCTTCTTTCCCTTTCCTTCCCTTTCCTTTCTTTCCCTTTCCTTCCCTTTCCTTTCTTTCCCTTTCCTTTCCTTCCCTTTCCTTTCCTTTCCATACATACTTTCTTTTCCTTTCATTGAAAGGAAAGCTTGAGGAACTCTTCAAGCAAGTAATCACTTTACAAGAGATGCTTCACAGGCAGTGCAGTGTCTGGGAATACGAGCAAGAGATCCGTGCATGGTGGTGTGCGCTGTCACATGCTGAGTGATGTCTCTGCCTTCAGACTTGGCAAAGGGAAGGCAAGCTTGCTTCCAACCCTTAGCTGACAGACTCAACTAACACAAGACTAAGGAGACTTGGTTCTCTTGTCTGCTCTGGGCAGGAGGAGGAACCTTCCCTTTCCTCCTGACATGCCTCTACATCACAGATGTGATACTCCAGAATGAAGAGCACGTGTAATGGGCAAGACCCAGGAAAAGCCAGCCTTCTAAAGCTGGTCCAATTGGAGGCACCTCTGTGGAAATGTATGTAAGAAAGGAAAAATGCTGCAAAGCAGTGAGAAGTGGTGAAAAACCTGTGAGAAACAGCCCTGCAGACACTAAAGCCAGACAAGGAGCGAGGCAGGGTGTTCTGGGATTGGTGCAGCTATTTCCCTGCAGTCCATGGGAGAAATCACAGTAAAGCAGCTATTTTCCCTGCAGCCCATGAAAAGGACCACAGTGGAGCTAATTTTCTAAATGAAAAAAATGCCATATTGAAACAAGTCTTAAAATTTTGCTTAGAAAGCATCTCAGGGGAGCTTAATTTTATATAAAACTGATTGCTTAGCTTGGTCTTTATTAATGAAAGTATTTCTTTCCCTTAGAACACAGTTGTCTGTCTCATTGGCCATTCTTCATAGAATTTGCCATATTCTTATACCAATATTTCAAAAACTATAGAGATTTGGCAGTTTAAACTCTGAATTGGAATGGAAACTTTCTGGAGAAACTGAACCAAGCCACTGGGAGATAAGAACAATCTTGTTCCTGTCTCGTCTGCCTCTCTGGGCTCATGAGATGACTCATTTACTCACTTGGAGTCCCTGTCTTCATATGTGGAGGTAGTATTCGTCATACCAATCCAGTAAAAAAATGAGACCCCCCAGTGTGGAAAAACCACATTTTAGGAGTTGAACAGCCAGTTAAGCATCTTGTGGATTGGCTTTAAGTGTTGTCAACAAAGAACAATTGGCACAAAGAAAGAAAAGAAATTCTTCTTAAAAGAAGTTGATGGTACAAGAGGAATTTGTTGCAAATATCAGAACCAGGTTTAGTTGTGTACACAGCTTTTTGTACTATACATTTCAACCTTCATACATAGTCATGTGATAGCAGGGCAGCTCTGTCCTAATTTGTCATGCTCTATATAATATCTTGTTCCATAGAAATCCCATTAACTTTATGTCTGCTTTATAGCAACCCCAGATTCCTCCATTTCCTGAACTGGAACATGTACATGTATACCATAAAGATATAACGCTACTGAGGTCTGTTTATGACAAAGGTGAAGCCCTAGATGCATACTGAAAGGGAATATGAGAGACATTCCACGACCAAATTTTGAATAAATCGCTTTTTTATGTACACAGTGGCCTCCTTGCTGCTCAGACTGCTGTGTATGAAGAGCAGCTCCACAGGCACCAGCGCAACAACTACAGCAAGAAGAGCATAACTGGGAGAAAAGTAAGGTTTTTATGAATTTCTATACTGAAATGTGATTGAAGTAAGGAAGAATCACTGCTTTTTATCTTCTGTTCTTCCTGAAAACATTGGAGCGCAACATATACCAGGAGTAAGATAAAATCACTCAGTCAAAACAACTAATGGCTGTTTGAAAAGGTAATAACATTTGCTGGGTTTTATAATATCCCTGCTAAGACAAAGAAAAAGATAACAGAGTGCAGAAATATACCCTGTATTATGTAAAAGAACTGAGAGATTAAAGGCTGTGATCTCGTTTACCCAAGATTTGTATTGAGGACTCTTGCAGACATCAGTGGCCCTAACCTGCATTACAATGGCAGAGAGGAATATTCAGTCATAAAATCTGAGGTCTGATGTATTACCTACCCTAACCTAAAAGCCCTCCAATATTCTGCAATGGTAGCCTTTCCATTTGAACTTGACAAGTTACACAATTATTTGGTGCCTCAATTTTCCCAATAGTAAACTGAAGGCTTCTGTGAGTGTCACGGTGCCCCTGAGAAACTCAGTAATAGCGAAATGATTTCAATGTCCAAATTACAGACACTAAAAATAGATTTTTTTAAATGACATTCTCTGCATACAACATCAGGATACCAAAGCTCCCTCCCTGTGCTAGTTAAATAGAAACATTTAAAGATCTTTTCCCACTTAAGGTAAGTGCATTTATTGCTCCCTGAGGGGTCCCACTATTTCTAGTGATAGACTGAAATTATATGGAGTTGCTCACTGGCATTTCCAGTCTAACTAGTGAAAATCAATTGCTGAATTTAGCCGCAATGTTGTCAGTAAATAGACATTCTGATCTAATTTCAAGGTCAATGCACATCAAGCTTAATTAAAATGGTGTGTTACCCATTGTTATTGAACTGTCTACAATATTCAAGAGGACTCTGAGGACTCCAGCATACATTGAAGCTATAGAAAAACTGGAAACTTTTTTACTACACTGTCAAATCTATAAGAAAAGAGGATTAGAGAGCTCTTATTACTGCTTCTGTTTCTATTATTCACAAGCTATTGGAAATAATCTTCCCAGAGAGCTTCTTGATGAAGCTGAACTGGCTAAACCCAGCACTGTCACTGAAGAAAGGAACCTCTTCTCTCCAGCACCTAGCCTGCTGTGCCCTCCAACACATTGCACGCTGCAAGTGTGAGTCTGTGCGCTGAACGGGGCACCTGGCCTAAGCTAAACCCAAATGAGAAACAACATAATTCCTACGCTTTGACTTCCTGTTGAGTGTATAATTGCTTGACTTTTCTTCAAAATAGCAAGATTAATTTTCATCTCTTGTACATTCTTAAGGCATGCAAAGTCGTTAAGTTTTGTGAAAACTAATTATTTTCATTGGTAGAAGAGAGGCCATGGTCTGCAGCCACCGCGTTCTTTAGTCAAAGGAGAACTAAGATTTTTTTTAGATATTTAACAAAATGACCTCCTGAAGCACATAAAAAGAAAGTACCAGGAAGGTATAAATTAAGGTGAAAGACACAGTGGGAGTCGATTCTCTTTTCCCGCCTCCCTGGTTACACCCACTGAATGCAATACTAATATGAGTCTCTTTACTTTCTCCTTGCTCCCACTGCCTTCAGTGAGATCTGAGTTTGGCCTATTATCTGACTCACTTGTATTGGACGTGATATGACATCATTTAAGTAATTGTTTAGCCCAATGGGACTCACTTTTTCCTCCCACTGGCTTTGTACGCAAAGGCAGAATTAAACCTACTGCATTGACTTTCCCTGCATTGGCATGTCAAAAAACATCCGGAGGGCAACATCATTCCTTTTCTTAATTAATAAGAATATGAGCAACTCTTCCTTTGTGAAATATTCATTGAAAATTTGCTTATAAATATTCATAAATGTTAACAAATAAACTTTATCACACCAGTGACACTTAAGGAAATGAGAGTACACACACACAGAGCTATATTGTATTACAAACCACTGCTATCATGATATGCTCCAAAGAAGATTTATCTCAGATGTCTTGAGCACAGATGATGCCAGTAAGATGTCTTCTTTAGGCACATCAATGGTTGTTTGTGGCATAATAGCACTACCATGTGTTAATAATTTAACTACTCCCAGCATAAGCCCTTGTTTATTTCCTCAGTGTTTATGCACTGATGTATCACACATTCTTAGCAGCAGATGAAATGCTTGCAATGACATTCCTAATGCTGGAAATCTGAGCCTTTATGCCTGTTGTATATTCAAAATTGTCTCCATTTTCCTCAGCATCTTAGTACTACAACAGGGAAAAAAAGTTTTTATTTTAAATGGTAGCTGCATTAGATGCTTGATGAAACTATCAATAGTTCAGATTATTTTCCTTGCTCTCTTACCTAAAATAGAGCTAACAAGATGATGACAGTTCATTCTGAGGCCCTCACACAGCTTATTTCTGGGCTGGGTCTTCACCAAGACCAGCTCCAGTTTGCTGCCTTGAATCTGGGAATTCACTTGGGGCCTTGGTTTGGCCAGCAGTTCCCCTGCCTCTCCTGGATCAGACTCAGACACTATCTATCTTTGCACCTCTTCAAATAGTTCCTGACATGACCCTGAGGGGGGTTATTCCTTTCACAATGTAACTGTACGTTTCACAAAGCTGAAAGGTTCATCAGCCCCAAACTGCAGGTGGCTCGTGCAGGAGATGGGGAGTCCTTATCTCCCAGGGCTCTTCCTGCTTGTGCTGCTCTATCTGGACATTAAAGCAAGGACAAGCTCCTTGTGCCCCAGCTTCTCTATCTTGAAAATGGATGGATAACTTTTTGTAACTCAACAGAGAAGTCCTCTGAGATTTTGAAGGTACACAAAGGTGTCAGATACCCACATGCTGCTGATGCTTACAGAGTGCTGGGTGCTGTGAATCAGCCCTGGTCCTTACAAACATCCTCCAGATGAAGACTACTACAGGTGCCCTTGCTTTTTCCCCTTTCCATTTCCAGCACTCTTCCTAAAATGCTTTTGAGCTGCAGAAGTCAGAGAAACTGAAGGATTAAAATGACTGCATTTGAAAGACAGCGCAGAAGTGGTCATAGGTGTGGCCTAAGGGAGACATTGTTTGTTCTGCTGACTTCATCTCACGAGGCCAGATCTGGGATTCTGCGCACCCTTCCATACATAAGATGAGATGATGCTCTGCTGTGGAACAAAGATCCTGCAATAAGCAGTTAATGAGAGATTTTTTCTAGCTCGTAGGCACTCAGGAGGTTTAGTGGGAACTCCAGAGCTGTCTTCTGTGGGGAAGTGGGTCTATAGCTGCTCAGTGAAGCATTACCTTGGTTTGATGAACAAGGCACTCTGAAGTGAGGTGAGGATCACTCACTAGCAGTTTTGAACAGAATGTCTTTACAGGAGAGTAATTAATCTAATTCAGTTAGAATTTTCACAGAAATCTCATAGGAGAGCTGTGAGCAGAGGAAAAGGGAAGGAGCCCTTCAGAGTGACTGTGCATTGGCCAGTTTCATATTCACCATGCAGCTTTAATAGAGAATAAGAAGAAATATCTGGATTTTAACCTGATATTATAGAAGCTGTTGTTAAGAGGCACAGCAAAGATTGTCAGGCATCTACATGAGCAGTTCTAATGGCAACCACTGTGTAAGTGAGCAATCACCAATATAAAAGCTTTGCTGTGGGGTTTTATCATCTCAGCAGATTAAGTTTTAGTATCTGACAAATGAAACATCAGATAAAGCTGTGGCAATTGCCTACCTTAGAAGGCAGTTATTTCCCACACCTTTGTCTTGGCGACATTCAATGTAGGGACATTTCTCTATGCCACTTTTGCTGCCACCATCCCTGCAGGTGCTGCCCACCAGATCCGCAGCTAAAAATCAGCATGGTAAAGGATTTGCCACTACAGAAAGTCTGAAATTACCACCTGCAGAGTCCTTGTCAGAAAATCATCCACAAAAGGCAAGGAATCACCGCCAAGTGCATTGCTGCAGGGGGGAGGCACATAAGCAACTGAGAAATTCACCATGATCTGTATGTCCTAATCTAGGCTCAGCGTGCAGCAAAGTGATGCTCGGACTGATTGATCTGCAAGCTAAGCATAGCCAAAATATATCACAGATATGAAATGACACTAAATTCAGAGAGTGGTATCATGAAGACTGAAATTCATCATCACAGTGTATTGCAGGATGGGGCCATACTTTATGCTGGCTTTTACTTTTGCTCACTTACCATTTCTCCTCACTCCTTGTCTCCTTATGTCCTCATGTCCCTGTGAGACAGCACTCATATAGCAGCTTTTTTGCTGCAGTACTGAATCATTTCTTTGAGTTTAGCCGAGAATTTGCTTACCAAAGGATATGGATGGGGAGCAGGGAACGGAGCACATCCTTGTAGATGTTTTCTGTGCAATTGTGTGCTTGCCCCAAGTCCTCTTGGGTATTAGCAGTTGCTGTTGTGAATCTTAAGAGCAACAGGTATATGAGCTACAGGGAAGGAAAGAGCTGAAGATAAAGGTTAGCTTCTGTTAAATGGAGAAAATAGTCACATTATAAGGGGAAAAGGAAAAGAACACAGTTAAAAATTGCAGCCTGACTTGCCTCTTTGTGGTGCACTGGTTTTGCGACAATTTCTCTCTCAGTTAATGTCCCACACCAAAATGCATCAGGCAGAGAGCACAAAATAAAACCAGGATTGAAACATATTTTAGATCATCAGCAGTTTACCACAGTCCTTGAGTAAACTTCACTAAAACTTCAAGCTGTCCCCCTCTGTGTTTTCTTTCCTCAAGATCATGGATGGAGGTTGCAGAGGACATTGTGTGGCTGTGTGGAATCTTCCCTGTCCAGATCTGGAGGCAGAAGATGCTGAAGACAGGAGGATGGTTCTGGTGTTAATCACAAAATCTAGACGTGCCATCCCTTCTTCAGCCACCACCAAAAAATCACGTGGTCTGTTTCTTAACCAGTTGCACAGGCACAGCCTGAAAGGGAGTGAGTTGCTAACGAAGGACCAGTAGGCAGCTGAGGACCAGCAGGCAGCTGAACCTGTGGTTCAAAGTTGGAGAGGGCTCTGTACCAGGATTTCTGCCAAAGTGCAACAGGGTTGATATGGAAGCACCAATCCATGTAATGAGAAGAGGTCACTTTTCCCAGGCTGTCAGGAAGACGTATATAATGAGTCTTACACTGTTCTGAAGGCCAGCAGCCCTATGTAAGTGCTCATGAACTGAGAGAAGTAAGGCAGATAGATATCATCAAACAGTGAAACCTCACTATAAAGTGAGCTGTTGAGTCAATAAACCCATTCCCCTCACCCCACTGCTTTCCACATACTTAGCCAACACCAGCTGTGGCCCAATTAAACTCAACTGCTTACAGAAATGGATCTGTTACAAACAAGTACACAATGGATTATGATTGTAATCACTTAAGAGGTCACCGCAGCTCAAAGCTTGTGTTTCCTGATTTCTGTATGAGATGTAGGACCAAAGCTGACCCAGTTTGAGTAGCTACAGACTCTCCAGGCCCTTGTTTATTATGATAGTAAAATACAACTCGCTTGTGGTGTCAGTGAGCAACCTGGCACTCTTACTCCATGTACTGACTCTCTTAAATTAGTGCAAGAGGTAGATATAGCCATCAGATTAAGAAGTGCATGCGAGTAGCAGACAACGAGTTGTTACTTCCAATATCAATATGGTCATAACTCCAGGCTACTAACTCAAGTGAACTAAACATGAGATGGTGAAAATACCCTGGTCCTGTGCAGACGGGGAAAGAAACTACAAATCCAAAGATTCTACAAGGTAAAGTGCTCATGGTGATTTTCCTTGTGCAGCTTAAATCAGTGTCTCCCATGGCAAGGTCAGGAATGTGCCTCTGCTGTCCTGCTGCAACCAGCACCTCAGGGTGAGAATGCTGCCTCCTTCGTGGGAACACCACTTGCTCTCTAAAACATCTCTGGGATTTCAGACTTTATGCCTGGGGGAATAAGTTCTCCTGGTGTGCAAGGCATTTTACAATGGCATTTAATGTTTTGCTATTTGAGACATGTAATCATTTTCTGTCATGACTTTATCAATTCTGCTAGCTAAGAAAGATACTACAGACATGAAGTGCAGCCCTTTCTCCTCTTTTGAGTTCTTTTCTGAAGATCTTTCTTTATTGGTCTTCCCTCAAGGCATTAGCCTGTAATCTATAATGCCATCTGCTTTGTTGGGCTATAAGCCAGGTCACCTTATTAAATCAGCATGGAGTAATTTACAGCATTGTTTTTGCCGAGTGACAGAACTGTATCAGGGAAGCAGAGACATAGATGCTTTTGTGCTAGAGCAGAATAACACACACATTTCAGTTCTTGTGTATTTCAGCAACAAAAGGGGAAAAAAATGGGGCTCCCCTTCTCTTGGAGTATTTTTTCTTCCTGTTTGGTTTCTGAATAATATTGTGATCTTCAAAATTGCTGTTGAATGAGAAGCACTGTGGCAGGGCTAGATTGTGGAAAAGACCAGTGGCATTTTTAGGATATAGGGCTGAGGTCAGGATGTGAGAAGCTACAGCAAGAAAGAGCAGGAGACATTCATTAACTGCAAGAACAAGATAAAACCTCTCCTTTGTTAATAGGATTGATGAGATTTCTGCTTATTCTAAGCAGAAATCTGCCTCTCTTCTGTGCCTCCTTTAGCTAAACATACTTGTAGCTGCAGCAGCTTTGTCTTGAAAAGAAAATCTGAAGTGACTGCTAGAGAGCCACAGTTTATATTAGACACATATACCTGAAGCTGTATTGCTCAGCCATCTGAAGAACTGTAGGAAAACAGCTGCACGATGTAGCAGTTTCAGTTCTTGCTTTACATGCATATGAAACAAAAAAAACCCCAAGTATTACCTTCTAGTTGGAACAGCAGCTGACACCTTTGCTATCGAAAGCCACTTGAAAGAACTGAAAATGGCTTCCAAAGGCTTGTAGAAGTTTAATTATATTTTTTGTTGTTTTACACCCTCTGGTCTGTATTTTGCTCATTTTCATATTGGACAAGGGGATGTTTTTAATGCTTTTTATTAAATTAATCTCAATATTTGCTGGGGCTTTGGACTAGAATGCATAATTGCACTTGTTAGTGGTGTGAATATTAAGCATTGCACAGAAAGTAAGCTGTTAGAAGCAGCAATATATGAAAAAAGATAAACTATGAAACAATAACATCAAATGATAATGATGATGATGGTAGTAATAATACTAGCAAATAGGATGCCTGCAGGCTGTCATAGTTACTGTATTTCAGAACAGAGTTGGAAAAATACAGAAGTTAAATTTGCCAAATATTATCTAATATCAATCAATGTTATCAAGTATAATACATACTAAACTACCCAGAAACCATTTAATGAAAGTCCAAGTAACACCTCTCTAAATCATTAGGACTTATAATGAGCAATCAGATGAAAAAAATCCAACCAGCCAGTGCTTACAACCAATGAACCTGGTGTAAGCAATCTAGCGACTGCAATATATCTTTAACAACATATTGTTAGAAGCCCTAGGCCTACAGGCAGCTTTAGAACATAAAATAGCAATAAAACACCTCTCAAACTTTTATGAGTGACATAGGCCATGAATATGCTTTACTCAGGTCATGAATGCACTAGGAGTAATCTGGCACTCACCAAAATATACAAATTATTCCAGAGTATTTTAATCCTGGAATAAAGTAGATTTCACGAGAGTAGATTTCATCCTATGATGAGATTAAAAAAAATGAAAAACCCTCCTAACAACAACAAAAAATGGAATTATGGTCTAATGGAACCTGATTCTGCATTTTATCATAATTTACCTTGGCATACTCAGGTTCACTGGCTTGTGAAACTCCTTTGGAAAACTGCAGTCTAACCCCTTCAAATGGACCAGAAATTACCCAAAAGGACCATTTGCCATTTCTTTTGTGTATAGCTGATTCTGAATAGGAAGCTGCAAGGATTCTGAGTCATAGTAATCCCGTATTTCTTTCATTCTTTTAATTCGTAAAGGAGATGGATGGAACATTTTTAGTTTATGATGATGTAGGCTAGTGTTGTAACACATGAAGAGCCTCAGGACATCAGGACCTTGAAAATTAAAGGTGAAGAGAGGCATATCCAAAAGCTAGCTTTGTTTTCCGTGCATCTGAGACCTTGTGAAAACAATATTTCTTAATATAACTTTGCCCAAAATCACATCAGTGTTTTTAGATTATTTATTGTGTTCAAATATTCATCATAATTTTGTTAAAAGCTACCAAAGCCAACTTGGATAAGTGTGTCGATAGCATTATACTGCAAACTGATCACCTACTGTCAGTAAGTATGAAAGTAAATTCTTCAGCTTCAGCTGAACCTACAGACAGTCTGAAAACCCTCTTACTGCATTTTTTAATATTCTTGCTTTCCATCACTTTGGCGGCACAACTTTAAGGCAAATTGTTGTATTAAAAGCAGCAATGAAAAATGAACTTAAACACTGCTACGTAAGGTTAAAGTAAGTCTTTTAAATTTTCTGATCTTTTAATGCTTGGGATTTTCCGCATCTTCCGAGTAAGTGACATCTGAAAACTTGTCTCTAGAGATTAAATAAGCAAAAAAAACCCCAAATGACACCATCCTGAGAATTTTGGATGCACAATCTAAGAGATTTTATTAGAGAGGGTAGAAAAGGAGAAAGGATGGAAAGAACTCTTTGCCTATAATAACAGATTAAAACAGTAGAATAATTATTAATAATAGAATTATTTTTCTAAGTATATGCTTAGGATGGAATCTGAAGTTTTAGGGCTACAATAAGAGTTACATTTTCTCACGTTCTCTTTTAAAGCCTATTAAAGTCATGTAGATGCACACATCAGGTGTTATACTGAGAGAATGTGATGACAGGAGATGTCTTAAGAAAAAGAAAAGTCAAAGGATGGCAAAGAGAGGTAGGATTAGTATAGATTATGACACTTATTTGTCTGCATGAAGGACATCTGCTGAGTTGCAAGATTTTTAAATTATACTGACCTTCAGATGATTTCCATGTCTGAGGTCTCTGAATAACCCTTACGTTCAAGTGCTTTTACAGAAGGTGGAGGAACTCCACTATCACTGATGGCAGCTGTCAGTGGTTTCCCAAAGCTATGTTTTTCCCTGTTCTTGAGTACCTAATTATTCTCCAAAGTTTTTTGCTCTATAAGATTTCAAAACTTCATAACTCAGGATTAAAAGAGTGACAGATCTGAGTCTTTTCAGAAACAATTTCTATCTGGTTTCGTGAACTGGAAATTCATATTTCTAAAATTATAATTGAGCCAGTGAAGGTTTTGGATTGAAAGAGTCAAGAGTATCAGAATTGAAGATGAAAAGTGTTATCAGTGGCTAAAAGGCTGATGAAAACTGGTCTGATAAGATTAAGTAATTATCTGGCTAAAATACAGAGTAAAATTATCCTCAAAAGGAATGTTTGCTGTGGGTTAAGGCCACAGATTCATTTCATTGAAAGGCTTCCTACAGCCGTCTCATGAAAGACTTCAGACTTGGAAAAGTGCAGAAGTCTTTAATGGAAACTTAAAGAAATCAAAAGGCCAAGCCCTATCCAAGTATAGTTACAGGTAAGATATTAAGCCAAGGATGGTCAGGGATGGTTTCAACTGTTGGTTACAACCAACAGAAGAGTACAACTGGAAAAAGACATTTTCTTATATATTTTACTAGAACATTTTAAACCCCTCAAAGAGTTGTTATTCTCATGTGATTTTACTGTAAGCTTGCATTTCAGTAGAAATCGGCACCTTGAAAGTAGATTTGCAGGAATTATGTTAAAAGGGAGGGAAGATAAAAAGCATATTTGTCCATGGAAAAAAAACCTGTGTCTTTAATAACAGGAAAGCTCATTTAATTCAAAGAAAAACACTCATACATGGAACAAATCATCTCTGACTGGAGGAGAGATGCCCTTTAGAGGTCAAATAGCTTCTTAGACTTCCATAGCTCAAAGAGTTCTGTTCTATCCAAGGGAAAGGAAACCCAGAAAGATTGCAATAGCTATTTCACGTTGCATCTAAAACACTGAAATAACCTCTTGAATAGATTCTTTGAAAGGAAACTATTGACTCATTTTGAGCCCATCTGAGTTCAAACATCAAACACTGATGGCTTGAATGGTTGTTGGAACAAAAAGGAAAGAAAATTCTTCTCTCACAGAACACGCAAGAGGAAAAATATAAGAGCATTTACCTTGCAAGGAGCTCAACAAATAACTAACAGCGGTGCTGTGGTTTCACACAATTCTATAGTAAACTGTGTTTTAACCGTAACACTTCAAGCAGTGGAATATAAATGACATTATAATTACACCTGGGGTAATCCTGCAATATTAGCCCCAATGGCATGATGATTCTCTGCAGCCAAAAGAGAAAGTTCAGTAATGGAAGGAGAATGCATTCTTGCTGAGAACGGTGTTTCTAATAGATGCCTGGTCATTTGTTGTAATCATATAGAAGGATTTCTATGAAAGCAGTGAAGCCCTATAGCTTTCCATTGCCTGGGCTGCATCGGTGCAAGTGATACCTTATCCCCATCCTGAACATCCCCTGGGCTTGAAGTTTTAAATTTTTGTAATCTGAGAAATGTGCTGTTACCATTCATGTGGAAAGGCTACGTCACACTGAGCAGTCTGGAGCAGTAAACATGCCCGATGCCCTCTTCTTCTACAGACACAGACAGAAACGGAGAGGAAGGGAAGAGGCAGATGCTTGCAGCTCTTTGACAGCCAGTCCCTGGGAAGATGCCTTGTTCTATATATAGTACCTGATACAGTTTTCAGCTGCTCACACCTTGCAGCAGCAAAGAGGAAGAGAAGCGGTGGATTCAGTTCAGCTACAGCACTTTGAGAAGAAAAAAGAGGAGTGAGGTTTTTTTCTGAAGAACAAAGTTTCCTCAAGCACCACTGACTGGAGGCATCATCTGGAGCAGAGACACAGGGAACCATGAAAAATAGGCCAGTTCTTTACCCAGTAGTACCTTCCATGGGACTGGACCAACTGACATCAGCTCATTTGAATTATTATTCTTAGAACATGGAAAAGATGCCAAAACATCACTGCTCTGGCTCACTGGCTGTGCAAATCACAAAGAACATAGCTTGTCTTAAGCTTTCCCGTAACATGGAAAGCATACTGTGATGATACTCTTTCTGAGCAGCTGTATCCTAATCTATTTTCTTCCCCTTCTGTGGACATGTCTGTGCAGCTTCAGCCCTCTGGAGCTCCAGCTCCAGCCAGCTCACCCAGAGATTTGTTTGGCAGGCCCTATCATAAAGCAAGCTTCGTTTATCTCCCCAGCTCTTCCTTTAGCAAGACTATTGTAGGAATGGGAAAATGAAGAACATTTTGCAAATGATCTACTTCTTTGTTAGAGACCCTCAAAGAAGAGACATGCAAGGAAGCTTGGAACTTTTACTTTTTTAATTTTCAAAGTATGAAAATCTTCAGAGGTTGATCCATAAATAGTCCCTTGTCAGTTAGTCAGCTGTGAATATTTCTGCTGTTATTATACAGATCTTGCAAGCTCAAGTCAGTGGCTAAAAAAGTACTAAGCACAATGAGTTTTATTCCATTGTTATTCAATACACATCTCAGGAGAGGTGACTAAGAGGTGAATGAGAGATTTCAAAGTATCTTATTAACTCTCTAATTTAGCACACAAAAAATAACTTTGGTGCAGAACATCATTTAAGATCTGACTGAAACTCTTGCAGGGAATAATTCTTTAATAAATTTGGTCTTTTTTCCTCCTAGGGTGAATTTACCAAAAAATAACAACAAACCAATACATATGTTTGTTAACTGCAACTACTCTGACCCTATGCAAACAGATTTCAGTTTATGGTGTGTTCTTGAGATATTTTCTATGAAGAATAACACTGCTCAGGCAATATACAAGCTGTTGAGCTATGGGAATTTGGTGAATTTTTTTTGCTCCTCACTGAGACTACCTCTGATTGTTAACACCAATTTAAAAATTCATATGCAAATAAACACATCAGTAGAGATGTTTCTTCCAAATGTTTACAAATTAAGTTTAATTCATCAGTATTCTCTGTAGGATATATTGACACAATATATTTCTGCTGTAGGTAAAAATACATAAAGTACTTCAGGATCTAAAGGATTTTAAAGGTTATTTTTCTATGTTGATTTTCATAATAGCCTATCTTGCTCAATGTCAAATCCAGTGCACTTAGCTTGGATACTTCTGTATGCTATACAATGCAGTCATGCACACTGTTTCTCCATGTATTTGTCAAAGTTTAAGTAATTTTGACTAGGATGTGTACTACAGTAAGTGTTGTTACCGTAGGTAGACAGTAATTTAATTCATTCTGCAGTGCTCGTATATATTGCATCCTTCTGTGACTAAAGAAGGGCATCAATCACTCTACCAGTGTCCGTAGAGGAATATTTCACCTCCTGTAGGCCACTTTCTTCTTGCAGATTTTCTGCAGGTAAGAGCATACTTCATTTTGCAATCTTTCAGCTGAAATCAGCATAGCATATTCTTGGGAATATTTACTCTTAAATATCGTACTGAATAGCCACCTTTGATGGGTAGTCTCAATTTTGATACATAAGGCTTGAGGAACACAAAAATGCTGCACTTGCTGCATGAATAAATCTCTTTTCATTTTCTCAGATCTGTTTTTAAGACATCAATACCAATATTTCATATTCATAGTGGAACTCACAAATGCTTCCTTTCGTCTCCTAAATCAAAGGCAAAGGTTCATCCTCCCTGGGAGCATGTAACTAGAGGCAGCTTGTCTGGTCGTAACATGGAAGAAGAAGGTGGGATGAGTGATGGGTCTCCAACAATGCAAGAAAAAGTCTGTTAGACACAATCAGTATTATGCAGAGCAGATAGGTGCTGCAGACAAGGTCATGGTAGTGGTCATGGACAAACACAAAGGACAGATGGATGCTAAGACATAATGTGCTCCTAGTGATGTGCAGTGTGGATACTACAGACACATTACTCCAACGATGCCAAGTTTGGGCAGCATCAAAAAGGCCCGCTGGTACACACTAGCTGACCCAGGAGCCAAGAATTGCTCCCCATGGTGCAAGCCCAGTGTCACTGGACAATCATTCATGACTATTGGTTAGGTGCCAAAAGATGAATTGTCAGCAGTCTCACTCCAGAGTATTGCAAAGCTGTGGCATATTATTTCCCAGCAATATCTATGGACACACAGTTTATTGTTCCTTTCTTTTTACATTTTCCCCCGCTCTTTTAATCCCTGAAGTTTGCAATTAACTGTTTCTTTTTAAGAAGTCATTTTCCCTGAAGGCTTAATATTGCACTGTTCTCAGAATTAAGAAAAAAGTGATCTTGATTTGGGACTCCCATTTCATTATTACGATGCTACTGTATTTATTAATGGTGGGGAATACAGTGAAGCAGGTTGAACATTATAAGTAGCATGTTAAGGGTTTATTTTGTTCATCTTGATAAAACTTAAATGGCAGTGATTTTTTTCTTCCTAGCTTCTAGCTTTTCATGTAATTTAGGGGATTAGGTTTTGTTCTGGATCTTATTTTGATCCTGACACATGCTGTATTTCTTAGAAAGCTATAAGAAAGTGTGGTATGGATAACAGATGTCCTCAGGGGCCCATCACAGGAAAGTTGTATTGGCCTTCATTTCAACAGTCTTTGGTGGTAACGCTTGAGCTTTTGTTACAATTCCAATACATTTTTCATTCTAATATAGATATCATTTTGCTTGCACTGTTGTTAATTTGAGTCTTTTACTTTGGCCAAGAGAGCTCATTCTTACAATACAGTTTCATATGCAGTCAAGCTGAGCTCCTGGAGGCTTCAAATCATTTTAGGATAGCAGAAATTAGCCAGGCTGGGAGAAATGTAAATATGTAGTTGCATGAATGAAGTTTCCTTTTACAAGCGACAAATTATTTCCTTTTCAAAATCTCCACTCTCCCCACTGCCTCCCCCCCCAAAAAAAAGGGCTTTGTATTGCTTAACATATATTTTTATTTTCCATTTGGTTGCTTTTGGAAAGGGAGCCTAACAAATAGAGGCACTGTTAGAAACAAAAGGCAGTGATTTGTCACTGACAGTTCATCATTAATTAGCGTCTTATTTGATCTGAAAGATTGAGGGGAGAGTAATCGAAGAAGATTGAAACGAAAAACCCGAAGTGTATAGAGAAGAATATACCACAGCACCCACACACAGCTCAGCTAGCAGTAGGCAAGAGGCATCCTCTGATTATGCAAGTGAGGAGCTTGCAGCGCGTCTGACCACACAGATCCAGGCAGACAAGTCTATTTTAAGCCTGAGCTCTGCAAGTTCAGGGTAACAAGTCTGTCTTTGCATGGCAGCTCTTGGACCACATCGCTGCTGTGAATGGGACAGCTCCACTGAATACAGACATACATAGGCTTGTGAGGCCAAATAAAGCTATTCAACCACTTGTTACACATTTCCATGAGGAGAGGGAGAAAAGAAAAACAAAGGTAACCTCTACAACCAAACCCAGTATTTGACTTGTCAGCTGAAAGTGGCTCATTTTGAAAGAAAGGGTTCGTTTGTAAGAAGGGTTTGGCCAAGTTTGTGAGGATTATCAGGCAATGGTTACTTTACAATGAGAATAATATCATTATACATAGTGCTTGGAATTAGTGGATGCAGGTCTGACTAGAGGAGACAGAGAATGAGGTTTGCAAAACTGAGAAAAGGTGTGTGTTATACCAGCTGCTGCTGCTGGGACCAGAGCAGCAGGGTAAGCTCATCAGCAAATCTGAATGTGACCAAAACACAACAAAGTATTATCTACGTTAGTGGTAAGACAGCTATACCCCTCATAATTTACAGAAACAGGCAATTCAGGGAAAAGGGAAGAGAATTGCCCCTATTTCACAATGGATAACTGGGAGCAAAATTAAGCACCTTGCCTATATTCAACACTTGACCCATAAGTTCACTAGGAATCAGATTTGCCCTTGCCTTCACATGTCTGCAGTCCTGGGGAGGTGGTTTTTGGTGTTATCTTATTAGCTAGAGCTGGTGCAGTGTTAAGGAGCAGATGTACTAGTCTGTCTCCCCTGGAGATCTGCTCTTCTCATCCTAGTTCTTCTGATAAGATGAAAGAACAGTCACTTGTTAATGAAACATACGGTTCTTGTTTGGATGCAGAGAAATATAATGAAAGTCTAAAATAAATGCAGTAAACCAAAGTGGAAGCCTTCAGGTAATATAATTATCCAAGGTTTGGCCAAATATTAAATCAGTGAAGATGGAGTTTTGCAGGTTCTGAATTACCATTTGAACAGCAGCCAAAAAAATAGTATGACACAATCTCTTGCTGTCTTTAATTAGCTATCAAACTGAAATATCAGAAATAAGGTCAGCATGGAAAGTTAAACTCAGAGCCTGTCAAAGCTAAACATATTTGATCAGAATATCTGTTTGAGAATAATAAATCCCAAGGTATGCAGAGTCACTTGTTGCCCAGTTTTTGATCTACAAGTGTATTTCGAGCTAAATACATGTATTTTCCCTTGTGTGTGTCTGTAGAACTGAGCAGCAAAAATATAGCCCTTATTGAAGGGGTCCAAGATCATGAGGCTGGACAAAGGGGGTGTGTGTGTGTGCAGCCTAATGCAATGAATACATCTAGTACAGACTGACAGGATCAGGCTCTTCAAAAAGTAGTCAAAGAGTGGGAAAGATGGTTGAAAGGATGCAGTAACAAGTCTTTTCAGTCACCTCTTCAGGAAATAAAGATTATGGCAAGATAAAGTTTATATACATCATCTCAAGAAGGCAGTGGTGTGATCTGTCCTTAAAAGTCCCATAATCTCTCAGGAAAAAATAGCCCAGTGTTTTATGACCCTGTTTCTTTTGAGAATGTGTGCACTCCAGAGCTGTTGTTGTACAATGGAGTACTTCCACTGGAGTTAGAGCTTCCCAGAAGGCTGGTGCACTTCTCAGCTTGAGGACATTAAAGTCTAAACTGTGAACCATGACAGTAGTGGTCATGCTGCTAGGGCAGAAAAAAACAGAGGGAGAAGGGAAAGGTCACAGGGAAAGGTGAAGGTATAATGGGGCAGAGGGAGTCATTTGTGCAGCCTTCCTGGATAACTTTGCTGCTTTCTTAATTTTAATTTTCCTTTTTTTTTTTTTTTTTTGTGGTCTCAAGCATTAAAATTGCATCATCCATAATCTGTCCCGGAATTATGGGGCAGGTTCTGGATGCAGGCACCGGAACCAATAATCCGCTCAACCCAGAGCCTGCTACAGGAACTCCACAATCAGACAGTATCAAGCAGCTTCTTCCTGACCACAGCAGGCTAAAAGTTCATCAGATTTGCATCTTCTGATTGTTCCTCACAGAGTGCGCAAACTGATCTCTAAGCCAAAGTCCCACACACTGGTTGCATTAAAGCTTGCTCTCCAAAGCACTTATCAAACAAGTTTACTACAAAACCAATCTTCCTTCTGGTGTGAGAATAAGCTTTTTTCCTTGTACAGAGGTATATTTAAGAATCACCAGGGTGACTCTATAGTACTAAGAAAGTTGCTATGGTAATTTCATAATTAAACATCACTGTAAATTGCCAGCCACGATCAGCACACAAATGAACATTTTTTGGAAGTGCATTTTCATTTTGGCAGGCTTTAATTTATGCTTTAGCCTATTGCTCCTGCTGCAAGAAGGATTTACATGCCACATGAAGTAAGAACTGTTGCTGGAGATACCTGCCTTGCTCGTGATGAATGAACGACACCAGGGTCCCTGATTCTGTCACAGAGTGACAGCGCGTGGTACGGTGCTCTGGGTGCGGGGACTGTGGTACGTCTGGGGAATGGAAGTCTCTATTCTTGTTCAAAACCAGAGTTAACCACCTACCTCCCTTTCAGTGCTGCTGCTGATCGCCCTGACTAGATAACTAGAAAATCATGTGTGCCCACAGTTTGGGAGGCTTGAGCCTCCCATGTTGCAGCTGCACCTTATGGACTTGGATGACTCAGCTTCAACATTCTGTATTTTCCAAGTGTGACCACTTGCTCAGGGACCTCAGCTCTGACAGTCAGGGTTCTGGCTAGCTGCACTAAACAGGTAAAATGATGAAACCACTTTAAACTCCTTTCAGTATTTTTGATGACTGCTGTTTTGTTTCTTTTATGTCTCTCAACTCTTAACTGGAGTCAGTTGTTTTCATTTTCACATCTTTTAGCCCCTCCTTGTCTTTCATTTATCATTTCAACCAGAAATCATCTCCTGCTGTCCCTCAGGCTGCAGTGTCCATCTCACTAGATCACATCAGATTTTCTGTCAACCACTTCCCTGCTACCTCCCTTGTAGCTTTTTGCTTCAGAAGAGTTCACTGATTTCCACACAACCCCATCGCTGTTTTAAGGTCCTCCAGTTGCTGGGCTGTTCTAAAAAAATTTACTGAATTAGGTGCCAAGTATTACTATATATCCCACAGATCAGTATTGGCTTCACCATCTCCTCTCACAAACTTAACTGTGCCTATTATCTATTAAAAGAAAGGGCCATAATTTTGTCCTCTTTGTGCTATCAAGAGGTAAAGTCTGTAACTCTTGCTGCTGTAACACACCTCTGGTTTATAGTCCAGACAGTGCATAGACCCCCATGCAGCAGACGTCACACACCCAGTCTAACTTCAGTTTCTGGTGCATGGTGATGCTGTGCACTGTAATCACATTTAGGTCCCATGACACTTGTCACATTACTTCTCTGAAAACTTTGGATACAGAGTTAAAGCCTGTTGATTGCCATTCTTTGTTATTGCAGCCACAAATGCTCTCTTAAATAAGAACAGTCTTTCTGAGCAAGAAAGTCAAAAATATGCACAAAAGAAAGAGATTTCTCCTACAGAGAAGTTACAAAAGGTATGAGAAGAAAGCAATTTGCATGAATTGACTTCTATGCAAATGAATAAATGAGTTTCTGAATGGATGAGTTCATGGAAAACCTAAAACTACCATCCTTCTGCCTTTATATTAGCGAGAATAAACTACTTGAAAGGCAAACCATTTCTAAAAGGTCAAAAAGAAGGGAATGTTTTCTTCTGTTTTAATAAATTATTTTATATTACCACTGCTAATTGCCACTGTCGTTCAGTGTCCTATATATGTTGCAGCACTTAAAACTCTTCTGAAAAACTCATGCAGTTTTTATAGGAGATTAGCTGGAGCCATGAGACTTTCAGTAACCTCCTACCTTGATGCACAGGCTTTTTGTTCATTCTGCAAGGGAAATGCTGATCTTGAATTGAGTTTCAGATTGAAGTTTGCCTTTTTTCTTTCATCAAAGTCAGGAGTACTTAAAACTAGTAAAAGTATGAGCAGGAGTGCCTCCAAACACAAGCAGGCTGAGCAGGGAGCTGGTTTGAGCAGACATATATTTAGTATTGTCCAATGCAACCTATTACATACAATTCTGCTTATAAAGGAAAAGTTAAAGAGTGAAATCAGAGCAGATGAAATTGTGTATTAATCACTCATGCACTGAGATCCCAAGTCACCCAAGAACTGTGAGATTCAGCTGTTTTACCTCTGAATCCCTGTAATCCAACCAAGAAAACTTCTTCAGTATAAGAACAAAACGTCATTAGAGTTTTCAAAACTGACAAACATAGCTCTCTCATTATGCTGTGTAGCTACACAGTGTAAATGTGTACTATACACAAAGACTTTGCAGTGTTTGATTGTTTGAGTTCTACATCCTCTCCTTTTCAGTAGTGGTAATAGATGAGTAAATCAGAAATGCATGTGGGAGACTTTGGAGAATTATAGAAATGAACTAAGCTTTCCTTGAGAAGAACGGATGAAACAGCTCTATCTCTTGTCTGTATGTGTAGTATACACATGAAACATAGATATGTATGTTTAGAAGCACACTCCCTTAATACTCGCAGCATAATATATGCATATATGGTACTTCTGCCATGGCTTATTTCTATCAGCCCCAGGGTACCCAATGAGACGGCACACACAGGATCATGTTTTCATTGAATTAAATCTGGTATAATTGTAAAAATATTAGGGAAAATACTCCTTTCTGGTGCAGGTCAGCTTTATTACCTTTGGGAGTATGAAACCTACTTATACATGATCTGAGGAAAAGAGGAAAAAGATCTTGTTTTTCCCTTTAGCTACATGACATAATTGTGCTGGTAGTTGCTGACTTAGTGCAAAAGTCCTTGAGTTCATCCCCTAAGGCACCACTTAGTAACCCAGGATCATTTCACTGTCCGGTTGTATAAAAGGCTGGGAGGCAAGGGTGAAGTCAAGTAGGCTTTTCATGTAGAAGAGCCTAATATTCCTAAACAGGGATATTTGACACCAGACCCAGTGACTGCACACAGTCCAGCTCATACAACAGTGCTGGGGCTCCACTTCCATCATCCAGTTTTTAACTTTTGCAGGCACCCTGAAACCTGCAGTTAATTGAAGGAATGCATTTTGTATCCAGCTCTGAGTTGGCTGCACATCATCACCAGGGCAGGACTTCAGACACTGAATAAAGGACGGAGAACACCTTGGTGGTTACTTTAGAGCAGCAGCCTACACTGCTGTTGGCAGCTGCAGACAGTTTAAAATATACAGCCTCCAAACAGACGCATTTATAACATTCACAGCATTTCCAATTAAGTCAGTGATGGAATTAGATTTTGCCACTAAGCTTGTTTCGTCATAACTGGCAACTGGCAGAATGGCACCTTCCTAAATTTTCTACTATCTGAGAAAAGAAATAATTGGTAAAGGAATAGCATGACCTTCAAATATTTTCAGTGGCTTGCAATCACGTAATTGAAGTATGCAAGGGTTAAGCAAATCTGATCCTGCCTGCCTCCTGCTGTGATGCAGATCCCTTAATCAAGTATAATTAAAAAAGAAAAAAAGAGACACCAATGATACTGTACACATAGAAATAGTAATCACAGTGGCAGCAAAGTCACTTTTATGCAGTGGTGTATATCATATGTCGCACTAAATACAAGCTGTTGTTCACATGAGTAGTGTTGTTTGTGAAAACAATCCACTGTTTTCTCTGGGACTGCCTGCTGAGAAAGGATTCACAGAATCAAGCCTGTGAACACTGGCAGACATCTGGTTCTGTCAGAAATGTGCTTTCCAAGTTGTGATTATTATGTTAGGCCAAGTGACATTAAAATTTTGATTTATTTGCTTCTTTTTAATTAGGTGACATTTGCCAGATGAGCTGTATAAAAACCTATGATTTTTGGTAATGGTTGGTTCTGGTTCCAGATGAATTCCCATACAGACAGAAAAAAAAGAGAGCCCTGATGAACACAGAGGCAACTGAGTATTTTTGGTACAATTTATTTTTCTTCAGATTTGCTAATAATACCTAATTATAATAATAAATATTTTAATTTAGTCGTGGCATTAATCATCACCTTCATTCTCATCTCACGTCAGCTGTGACATTCAAATAATACTCATGATTTCAGTAGAATAATTCCAGTTCTACACTGAGATTCCCATGCAAAGCAGCTCTACTGTAATAGGACTATAGAGTACAATTCTCTTTCTCAGTTAAGCCCCACTGGATAAGGGCCTTAAGGAGGGAAAATTAAATTGGTTTTAGACATGTAATTTCTGAAACTTTAGCTTGTTTCCCAGCTACCCAAAGATCTCAGTGCTCACTGAAGTTGCTTTACTGATAACGATTTCTTTGATTCACAGGTTGGATTGTTTTTCTTTCTGGTTGCTTTTCCCTTTTGTTATGGCTGATGAGCAATTGTTAAGCAGAAAGCAAGAAGTTAAAAATAAAGGATAATAAAGTAAAAATTTCAGATTTCTAGAACTATATTTCAGTTTAATAGACTAGAAAAACTGCCTGCTGTATTGTTAAGTTTTTCAATCACTGTAGCTGTTTTGCTGTTTAAGAGAAGTGAGATAAATTAAGCAGTTTTAATTAAGCTCATCTCATTTTCATAGTCCTGCTTCTCACCCACACTATGATGGAGGGTTGGATACGTAATTGTGGAGGAACATTACACTGCAAGAACAAATTCTATTTATTGCAAAGGTCTTTTTTTTTTAATCTCTTTCTGTTTAATTTTGAGAGTAATTTCTTATTGCTCTTCATCTCTGGTTTTCCCTTGAGACAGCCTATGTTAGAGAAATGTTGATAGATGGCATATATTTAGGGGATGATAGCGGCAAAGTGAAAACAAACTCAGGTGAGCTGACAAATACACCATTTTAAATACTGACAGATTACTACTGATTACTGATAGTACTAGGAGTCCCGTTCTTCAGACATTGGAGGACATGGGCAGCCACTATCCCAGTTATCCCCTGGGGCTGAACAGGGCTGTGTGTGAGCAGGGTCTACCCTGCTGCACTAGTGCTGCCTTGAAATCACACTATTTAGACAAGTTTCACACCCCTACGGATTGATGTATGGACATGGCTTTCTGCAGGGAGGTGTTCCAGTTGAATGAGTCTGAGCTGGGATTGGCACTGTGCTGAAGACGGGGGAGGGATGGGCCAAGGCTGGTCCTGTGGCTCCCACCCCAGAGTTTTTCTCACCAGAGCCTTTGCCCCCGGTTTTGAAGTGCAGGCTGCCTCATGCCCTTGCTCAATCTCCCTCGCCCTACCACACTTGCAGCAAAGAGGAGCGGCAGGCACCCATGTGTTGCCAGCAGTGTTCACCCTATCCAGACCCAGCCCAGCACATTCCCAGTCCCTGGCTCCTGTCCTTCCTTGTTCTGCTGTTCTTCCCAAAGAAAAGCTTCCTAGGCCATCATCTGTCCCATGCCCTGTGCACGGTCACCTTGCACACTGTTAAGGGCAGCTCTTCATCAAAAATGCCATTAGCACCAAAGAATGTACCCAAAGCCCCTCAGATGTGTGATTTACTACCAACATTTCAAAGGGTTTTAGCTCCAGAGATAAATGCATATGAATTAATCTGATGTTAATTGAATTTTTGCTTTATTTATGAGGTGCTTTATGATAAGGTTGTATTATTACTAAATATTATTACATATAATCTTTATTATTACTACAGCTTGTAAATATGTCTGGCTGTACTAATCTTTCATCTCATGGCTCCCATAACAGTATGGAATAGAACCTGAAATGATGATATGCAGTCACCAGTGACTGACAGCTTTGGTTTTTAATGGAGCTGTCAAAAAAGAAGGGAATTATCTGTCAGTCTGCTTATAAAGTAAAGGAAACCAATAGAGAAACTCAAATCCCTTTTCTGTGGTTGCAACATGCCAGGAAAGCTGACAGAATCAAGACACGGACTCTTGTCGGTCATGATGCTGAAGAAGTCATTCATTTGTTTTGCCCCATATACTTCTTGGCTAACCTTTTGGTTTTGTTTAGTTTGGTTTTGATTTTTTTTTCATGTGAAGCTATGCCTTTATGGAGAACTCCTCCCATATAAATATTCTGGTGTTAAGCTGAGTAGGGTTTTGCATAAGGGTCAGAAGAAACTGCCAGTGATTAATGGCAAAGAGCTGGAGGTGATGTACCTTTTTGCAATGATGAATAAACCTTGCTCAGAAACGTCACTGAATCTATGCAGACAACAGCATTGCAGTTACCAAGAGTTCAGTAGGAGCAGCTTAAATAGCAAGTGAGACCAGTCACCAGCTCTGCAAAAGCATTCAACATCTATAAGAGGTCTGCAGATTGTTCCCTTCAAGACTTGTGTTGTTCCCTGTTGCATTCACTTTGGCTTAGCTTTTCCTCCTTCATTGGCATTATTTCCTGCTCAGATATGTCAGATAACGTCATTGCCATGCACATTTGGCAGTGCGTTGAAAAAGGATCTCCTCTCACATGACTGAAATAAATATCCCCATGAGCGTGCCAGTGAGGTTTTATCTTCTCTGTGAGAAGAAATTCCAAAGCTTGCAAAGGTCACTGCACTTATCTGCCCGTCTTCCTTTATATCAAATAGTGAGGAATATTTATTTTCTGTCTCTAGATGTAGGAGACTTTCTGAAGTCTAGCACACAAATATAAACTTGTTTAAACCCACACAAAATAGGAAAGAGCTCCCTGCTTTGATTTATTCTCTGAGGCACAGCACTTCAGCCAAAATAACTATTTGCATGTTAGAAGCATCTTCATCTGCACCTACAGCAGATAGCATCCCATGAGCATGTCTCAGGGCTAGATTGTCCATGGGACTTGGTTCTTTCTGGTTAGCTCAATAGTTCAAGGAAAACCTGAAACCAGAAAAAGCAGCTCTCCCTTGCAGCCCTGTGCAGAACTGATCTCTCTGTAACATGAAGATAATTGCATAGTTCAAAACCATTGAAAGGTTTGCAAAATTAAGACAGATATTCCAGCCATCCCTTGCACAGTCGGGTTTTTTTGGCTCTCTTTTTCTTGAGCTAAGGAAAGAGCACAAACCTTAACCAGTTTGTCAGTTTGTGTCACAACAATGTAATTTACTCGATGAGGCACTCAGGGCTTTAGCATGTACTTGACTGGCAGTTTCAATCACAACGTTTCCCTACTGGCCAGCAAGCAGAAATTGGATGGTGTAAGAAGCCCAGTGCTGGCAAGTTTTGCAGCAAGCTGTGTTTGCATTAGCAAGCGTAAATAGGTCTCTAGGAGGCGGCATCAAACATAATTTTAGTGGTTTTTTTCCTCTCTGCTTGCAATTAGCTGGGAGGGGAGCACAGATGTTTTGCAAAAAACTCCTATCAAATGTAAAGATGCAAAATTTTTAGGGTGGCTCTAATTAATTTTCTGCATCAGTTTAAATGGCATCTTTATATTGTAGCACTGCGCAGGATGTTCTGAAGTGACTGGACCAAAATTGCCAACTGAATTTTGCTTCTTGGAATGAACTTGGCCTGTTCTGCTAAGCATGTGTACTAAAAATATCACTTTATTGAGTCCCTAGACAAAAAAAAAATTCCACAAGGCATTACTGGGAAGTTTGGTGTGTTTCTGTTGTTCATTGCAGCTGTAATTTGTTCCAATTTATTTTCATTGTCTATTCAATTTTCACAGGCCCTATCGCATCTGTAGTGTTTACAGAAATGTATTGGCCAAATCTAATCTGCTTGGCCACAACAAACCAGAAAAAAAGGGTTTTAATCTTTCTTTAGCACAGTGCTTGAGCTTGACTGGCGAGTAGCTCTTGAGGCAGAACGCCTTGGTGTGCATGGCTTGCATAAACTCAGCTCAGAGAGCTCAGGACTAAGACCTGCCCCTGAGAAACTCTAAATCAAATGGGGAATCACTGTTTCGGGCAGCTGTAGGTACCGATCAGGCACTGCCTGACCTACAGCAGCATAAAAATGTCCTCGTTCACTCTACTCGTGGGAAGTGCACTGACAGGCAACTACAGTGCCTTACACTTATATCATGTAGGAAGCCATAAACTGAGAAGCAGGCACCTGTGACAACCTGATGCTGTACTCTCCTCCTGGCAATATAATAAGTTTGGACTGGCAGAAGCGCTACCAAGGAAGTTTTAAGCCTGTGTTCTTAGCAAAGGCTAGCTACAGGAAATAACTGTTTTGCATGATTGACGCAGAATAATGATGTTGACTTACATGAGTTTTTTTCCTCTTAACAAACTAGCTTGTTATAGGAGAAGTAATCCTTTTTATGTTAGAGCATTCGGGTTGTATTTAGACAGCATCTTGGTGTTGAGGTGAGTCTGATGCAGAGATTGTAATAATTTATATTGGCCTGGGAATGGTACAGTAATTGTTGCAAGAAGACTTAAATGTGAAATGTGGTTAGCTTATTACAGGGGTTCTAACTGGCAGCTGCAGTCTCATGACAATCCATGGGCTACTTTTAGAATATCAGCAAAGATCAAGTAAGGGAAAGAAGCAGTACACTAAAATTTGCTGGGCCAGATTCCACATCTTTAGAGGTCCAAGATGTTCTGGCCTATGGGAATAAGATCACACTGTAATGAGGGACTTACATTCTTCATAACTGTTTGGGAAAATATATCCATAAAAAGTATTTATTGACTGTTGACATATTTTTTAGTTGCACTTCAATTTTTAAATTGAAATTTGTAGTTATTCTAAGTCAATATTCAATATTCACAAGGTGCTATCTCCATCCTGATAGACAGTGTTATAACCCTCTCTGTAGTAAGCTCCCACTGTGTAATTCAAGCATGACTAAGCAACATCTTTTTGCTACAAAGTAGAGGCAGGGAGTGGGAGCAGAATGAGGGTACCATCATGCTCTTGGCAATCTGGTTTTTAATCTAAACAGAAATCCAGAGGTTAATGGAGGAGGTAAACACAAATAGCACAGATAAATGTTCTTGTTCTTAAAATGCCATGAAGTTTCACTTGAGGTGATCCTTGAAATCAAGAGAAAAAGAGGCTGTTTTGCCTGGAGCTGGAAAGTCAGTGTTCCGAAAAAAAAGTGTCAGGGAAAATGAGGAGAAACAGGAGGGAGGTGGAAAGAGGGAAAACTGCAGTCCAACTGCTTGGAGCCAGCAGTGCAAATTCTCCCAAAGCCAGCACTGTGCATGGCTACCAAAAAAAGCTTTACTGCGGACTGTTGGCAGAATATATTTTAGTATGTGTGCATGCAAGTAGGAAGTCATTTACTACCATTGCAAAGGCAGCCTTGCTGAGCAAGCAGGGGGGGGGCCTCCAGAGCAGCCAAGAGCAGCCAAGCTCCACTTTTTGCAAGTTCATTAGGTAAAGGATGCTGCAAGAATAGCCGATGCAAAGACCCTTGCAGCTGAGGTCTGGTTTGAGCCAAAAGCATTGCTAGGAATGCTAAATTTAGGTTCTCAAATGTAGACAAAAACCAGATGTGAGAATAGCTGTGTAAGGGTCACTGCTCTGCAGATGCTGTGTAGTCTGAGCCACAAATGATAGAACAACCTGCTGTACTTTCTTTTTGAATCGTTGGATTGAAACAGAAGAGTTAGCAGGGACTGACAGCACTGGGGTTAAACTGTGCTGCAGTCATGCATTAGCCTGTGCCACTTGTCACGGGGAGAGAGACAGCAGAGACACTAAACAGATGCTGCAAGAAGAGGTCTTAGACATTACTCTGTGTAAGGGCTTGATGAAGAGGGTACAGTGTTTTCTTTGAAGGCAAGAGGAAGCTATTAAGCCTGGATTATTACAGGGGAAGGAAAATATTTATCATCATATTTATTTCCTTCATTTCATCAAAATAAAGTGAAATTTCTGGTTTTGTCAAAGATCAGGACAACTGCACCCATTCTGAGGATGAAAAATCTTCACCTCAGCAGTTACCAGTATATTGACAAAAAGAATTCGAGGCTGAGAGCTTCTGCAGCAGCAATCTTTGCAGCAGCTTTTTGTTTTAGACTTAATTTATGCTAAAGACCTTGAAGAAAAGAAGTCTTTTCTGCAGTGCTCATTTTCCTGTGCACTAGAGTTAAATCAGAGAGCTGATGTTTTAGCCAGTCCTAGCACTCCCTAAGCTGCAGAGTCTGCCGAACTGCACTATTTGGTTTGCATTTATAAAGCACCCTTTGTGATCAGGATTTTTTAAAAGAAGAAATGGCAGAATAGCAAGTTAGGAATACTTCTTCAGGAATACAGGAATATGGAGCATCACAGCCTATAAATTATGGCCCATGAAAACACAACAAGGCTTTTGTCCTCAGCATCTGTACTCACTGAAATGCCAAGAGATGGGCTTTCAGCTGACACTTTCCTAGCAACTTCTAGGAATTATGGCTGGATCTGAACTGTTAAGGGAACAACAGTGAGCTTCACTAAATAAAAACCACAAACCACCAGGGAGAGATGTCTGCACAATTTTAGCCTTTTGCCCTTTAATAGATCGGGCAGGAAGGATACTGAGAAATATGGTGTGTCCATGACTGCAGCAATAAATCAGTGCTCAGAGGCTGTCTGGAAGGTCCCAGAAAAATCCCAGTGTCATCATGAGCCTTCCTTGGCAGTGTCAGGTCCCAGACAAAACCCTGGCTTGAATCTGCAGGGTACCATTTTAGGTGATCACTGCTATTTGCACAGGTGTAACTACATATTCCAGCAAACACCACAACAGGATTCTTTCCTAACCCCAAACCTTATCTTCAAACTTGCACTACTCCATAGCATCCTTAAAATGCACTATTCCTTGGGACTTCGGAAGTCTGTGCTGAGAGCCATCCATGATCTGTGTTGTTAGTAACATACTTTTCATGGCAGCATGAGTAGGCATCTGGACAAATTCTTGGAGCTCCTGGACACTCAACCTGAAAGCAGATCTCTGTTCTGCATCACTTTTAAAGTTGCAAATATATCTTTTTTTTTTTTGGTGACCAAGGCCCTACTGAGGCTATGTTCCATGCTTCTGAGATTTAGCTTTGTACTCTCAGTAGCATGAACAACTGCACAAACCAGCCTTGGAGAAAGGTTCAAGAGCAATATCGTAGCTGACAAGCACAACGTGGGAAGAGTCCAGAATGACTAAATATGATGTGCAAATGAATTGCTGGTTTTCATGACTGCCCCAAACCAGAAGAATCCCAAATGACGTCTGTGAGTACAATCATTTGACCCAGCCCACAGACACAGATGGGTATTCAGAAACACATGCCAAACTGTTCAGAAGGCAGATGGAGATGAAATTAAATCATATCAGCTCACTCTGAACACAGTTCCTGAAAGTTAGCTTGGTATATCCTCAAATTAAAACCAATGCAGATTAAAATGCTAAGAAATTAAGACAATCCTGCATTTTTACAGGTAACTGTAGCAGCATTACTTGTACACTAATGGCTTTGAGTGCTTTTCCTGAGTTTCTTGTCTTAGGTAGGAACTGCTCAGTGAAATATCATCACAGTGGCTGCTCCACTGCTTAGTGTCAAACTGGCAGCAATAAGTATCAGCACTAAAAGCAAGTAGTTTATTTAAGGAAAAATGGAAGGGATAAAAAATCTAAACCACAAAGCATGACTCTTTTGCACTTCAGGAAAAATTTAGGCCAATTCTAAATATGCTACAGGGTCGTACGTTGCATCCTCCTGACCTAACCGCCATCTCTCAGATGATGTCTTATTATAAAAATCTTATCCTTTCTTTTGTTTTATTCAAGACATTCTTAATGGAAATTAGCATCCCATTTTCAGGAATATCTTGAATTATTTTAATTGCAGTCTTTGTACAGTATTTGCTGGACTGCTTCAAAGGAAAGGATGAGAGTTCTGTTATCGGCTCAATTGCTCTAATGCTACTATCAACCCTCCCTCTTTGTGGGAGGTGGCAGATTATGAAGAAGTCTCTTTTCTTGGGCAAGCACCCCCTGTCCTGGCAGCAAAAAGGGCCTCTGATGACTGGTCACACTCTACCATCTCTACAGCGCTGTGCAGATGCCCCTAAAAAGGAGTCAAACAGGTTCAGAACAGTATTTAAAGAGGTATCAGGGAAAAGAAAGACACCCTGAGATCTATAGAAGAAGGCAATTTGCAATTATATTTCTCCAGAAATGCCCCTTTCTGGATTTGGCCCATTACATGTACTTGCCGGGAGAAAACCAGCTCATAAACAACCGTGCAGATTCATGAAGTACAGACAGAAAGGGGATAAGTGGCTTATTATAATTCTGTCCTGTACCTTTCCATGCTGGGACATGTGAACCTTCTGTACAGGCTTATGATAGATGGGCATATTATTCAATGTAAGGTGGGAAATCCCTCACCAATGGCTGCTTGTATCTTTTTTCCTTGCCTGTGATTCTTCTCCTTTTGGGCTATTAGGAGCACCAGGGCTGTCAGAATCCTTTCACAGAGGAGGGTTACCTCTTCACATCCGAGCAGGCTAAGCTGGAAATGCAAGGTCTGGTTCAGTGCCTTAATGATGCCTACCCTGAATCTGGAGCTCTGCCTTCTGGTCAGAAAGCCTCTGTATGGGCATTGAGCCCAGCTCTCCTCAGCTGTGGATTTATTCAGCCTGGATAAAATCTCATTCTAGCTATTTTCATGTGCCAGTTACATGTAAGTTTATTTACCCAGTTTGTTTTATGCCTTTTCCATCTCAGCATCTCAGCTCTGAAGCAAGTTGTACAACTTCCATTAGAAGTATAAAGAAACTCTCTCTCTCAGCAGCACTGTAAATCAGAGATTTAATCTCAAAGATTACAAAACCAAAAGAATAAATCAATTACAGTTAGAAAATTTACCTGGTTTTGAATAATATTTCTCACAGAATGAATACTTCTATTCTGATATCAGTCTATTTGAATTTATTTTGGTTAAAAAGTTCTGTAGTAATTAATGGTTCTAATGGGAATTGCACCTTGATTATTTTTTCCTGGATATTTATTCATACTCTTCCTTTATTCCTAGTCCTCGAGATCTGGATGAGCTTTTGCATAGTTTGTATTCATTATGATGCGATGATACAGGATCAGTAGGGAACATCAAGAAAAATCATTTGTCATGAATTTTCATCAGTTTCAATAAATGTTGAATGCATTTTTCTTAGTTTATTTTTTAAAATGTAACAATATATCAGAGCTTGGATGTTATAAAGGAGTTAGGTGTGTGCAAAAGGAAAAAGAAGTTTTCTCCTTTGTGTATTTCTGTCTGCAGGCTGTTCAACTATAACAGTGTATTTTCTTCTTTTCTGACTTAGGTCCCACATGGAACCTTGCTCCTAATTTATAGACAGAGAGATAGCAGGATTAATTCAAATAAAGTCCCCAAGGAAGAATTAGAGAATTTGAAATCTAAAAAAAATCAATCTGTAATTATACACAATTTCTGGTTTCCTTTTTTAAATACCCCAAGGGTGCAGAACCATACTGCCATAGAATGAGGAGACATGATTAATTCTTCTTATTCTCTTTTATTTGCAGGGGGTTTCCTTATCTGTACAGAAGTATCAGTGATAAATTCATTTAACTGAGCAGCACAATAAATTGGCAGGACAGAAGGGATTGATATTCATCAAATCATCCCCAAAGTGCACATGGACACAGTGCAGGATTTCACACAAGTGTCACGTACTTCATGGTTGCTGAAAACTCTTTGATGAAAATGCATCTAAGTTTAAAGCTAGCACAGGATTATTCAAGATCAGATGCAATGTCGGGGAAAGATGTAGTGCAAGCCTGGCTTCCACTAAGGGGATTTCCACTGGTTTTTCATCAGCATGTGCCTGCCCCTCAGTGCGAACTGGCCCAGCAGTACAGATGTAAGGGCATCCTCCAAGGGTGAGGTTGGAACTGGAGAAAAATGAAGGCAGCAAAGGATTTTAAGCAAAACATCTTTACTTCTCCAGCTGTCTCAAAATCTACCCCTCATCCTGACAGGTGTACAGCAGCTCAGCCTAATGACCCAGCCAATGGTCCATTGAAATCTTTTGCAGTATGTCCGGAAACCACAAATATTCTGAGTGATGCCGTGCGCTCAGAATGCGCAGCCCCAAAAGGAAATTCTTCCTCAGCTTTATTCTTTTTCTACTGTTTCAGTCACATTTATTCCAGAAATACTGTTTTCCTCTTTTAACAGTGGACACGTAAAATGCAGTTGCATGCTGATTAGTGTCTAAAGGGTCAAAGCAAGGGCCATACTGATATCTCTAAAAATGGAACTTGTAACTGAAGGTTCTAAGGGCTTCTGTTTATTTTTTTCTATGTTTATTTCTCTGTAGGTTTCACATGAGCCCTATAGCTTCTGCCACTCTGAAATGGGACAAATCCATTTCAACTGATAGCAACTACATTAATCTAAATACTGTGTATAAAACCAGAAACCGTGACCGGACTACCTTCGTAGATTTTCAAATGAATTCACTTTGGAATAGGCAGCGTTATGAAGGTCAGATATTTCCTGGACCATAATAAAGGTCTGGGACAAAATAATAGAAGTTTTCAAAAATATTACTAAAAATTGATCAGTTTTGCAGGGGTTTTACCCGCTCAGCTGCACAGATACTCAGGCATTTCCCCTGTAGCACTCTCTGATGCTTTAATCTGAAGCATCAATGAACAAAGGATTTCAGATCAGGCAAACCTGGAGTTCCTTTTTGAGATCAGATGTCACTGTTTAGTGATGCTAACTGACATCTAACAGACTCCTAAGACTGTGATGGTTATTAATATACTAATCCCATGCAATTTAAAATTTATCTCTATTATTTTCATTATTTCAATATTTTCACTATTTTAAACATCTTGTTTTCTCATATCACCTCCCTTGAAACAGTCAGAACATACTCACAAGTGTCGCAGTAACCAGATCATGCAAAAACTCAGCCAAATCAGTTAGTATAAAAATGCAGAAGAATGCGATGCAGCTCATTTTTGTTAGCTGCGATTTATGCGATGTGCCTCAAGTCTAGTCTATACAGCAGGTATTATCACACACCCTTGTACTACCTCAGTGCACAGGATTCATGGAAGCTAACTAAACCAAACCCAGTACTGTTGGTAATCTAATAGACATAAAGAGGACATCTAAATTTCACCCAAGTATCACCCTTCTACACATGAAATTCAGACTGCTGTGACACTGTATGAGCTGTTATGGGAAGGAGAACAAGATAAGTGTTAGAGACTGCCAGTGTTGCTACTGTACAGAGAATGGTACCTTTGTGTATGTACTTAGATGTATTTTCAGTATTTCTTTTCACAGAAGTATTCTCATGAACTATGGCAAGGCTAAAGAATTAGAAGTTGTACCACTAAATACAATGACAGAATCATAAAAACCGTCATAGCATGGTAACATAAGTGCACTGCATTTTACACAAGACAGCTCTTGTTCATTCTCTCTCAGACGTTATCTAGGGCAACAACTCTGGGGCTGGAAGACCTCATTGATTCATCTAAAAATAAGGTCTAAAAATAGGGTATCCACTGTGTCAATGCAATTATCAGTTGTTTCAGCATGCAGATCTCTACCCTAAACTTACAGCCAGAGAGCTTTGTTTAAATGCATCGGCTTCTGAGCTCACACAATACCATTATCAGCTTTCATTCAACCAGAGTGATCATCCATTGATGTGTGGAACTTGCTAATGGGGATTTTACCCGTGGTCTGGTTGTTGATTATTACATCCTTTTGACCAACACATATTAAGTGGATTATGCCGTTAAATACTTGTTCCCAAGTGTCCTGGATAAAAATTGCATTGCCTTTTGCAGCTGAACACTGGAAAAAAACTCTAAAAAATTACCGTCGTTGAGAGCTATAGCCAAAGAAATGCAGCTTATGCCTTTCCTGATTATTCTCTTCGCCCATATATTACACCAGTATAGTCAAATTTTGTGATCATCACCATTTTAAGTAGACATTAAGAAAACAGTGCTCACCTCTACTCCCTCCTTCCTCTGACAGCACATGAACAACAGGCGTGGTATTACCCTGCTGGGAAGTTACTTGCCAGGACCACAATGACCAAAGCAGCTCCTAACAAAGTGTGTGAACCGGGATTTATTCTGATTAGGATTCAGATGTAAGGAGGAAGCACAAAGGATGGCAGGTAGGAGAGCAGTGAGTCTCTAAGGATTGAAAAGACTGTGTTAAACTGGACATGTTTAAGAAAAAGCAGGATGCGACTCAACAGGGAGCAGTGCAAGGTTCTGTCCAGGCATGAGTAGCAAAAAATGGTGGGAGTAATCAGTAGGGCCATCCTTCAGAAAGAAATGTTGAATATTAATGACAAGCTGGACTAGAGTGACTAATATTATTTGGCCATGAAAAAGGCTCAGCATCACCCTGAGACCTCTGAACTGAAGTAATCCTGCTAAGGCAGAGTGCGATGCTCAGTTCAGTGCACGATGTTTCACAAAAATGCACATCCGAGGAAGACAGGCCAGGAAAGATGAAATGGAATCAATGAAGGACATGACTTCAGAGAAAAGACCAAAACCAACCATTGCAGATTTGGGGTCAGTTGTGTCAGCACAGTGAGACCCCAGGACCCCATTTCAGGCTGTCCTGTGCCCAGCCTTTAACATTTCCATTGCCTGATACATGAACCTTTATATATGAGACAAGGAGGTGTGGAATAAATCATGCTCCTTAACTTCTGCAGACAGTATAAAAAGTAATGGGCTTATACTACAGGAAGGAAGATAAAGATTAGACATTACGTAAGCTTTCTGTACAGAAGGGTAGTGAAGATTGTCTGGGAGACAGATTTTTAGAAAATATGCAGAGAATACTGTATTTCAGCATCTAAATATTGATACTTTTATATATACTTTAAATTAAAAATATATGTGCCATATTTGCATAATAAACAAGGTTGATTCATTTATGTTTATAAAACATAAAATATCAACTGTAATTATGGTACTTACTGCACTGGTACGCAAGATGGTCCCTTTGCATTCTTTCAGACCTATTATTCTCTGATTTTTCTATGATTTTTATAAGGTAGTCTATCCTGGAGGTGTCTTAAGAGGATGTGCATATTGTGCCTCACCGACAGCTTCCTCAGTTTCTCTGATTTGCATCTAACTCGCAAATGTTAACACTCGATATAAATCTTTGCTCAGAGGAATTCAGGCAAGTTGCTTTAAGCAAACATGCTTAAATGGTGCTCAAAGGAGCTGGCAGAGTTTATAGAGAGTCTATAAATTAGTTTTATATGATCCTTCACTGGCTTTAGACTTCTCCTTATTTTGCCCACTTCTTTCAAAGCATGTTAAATCCAGCAAGTCTTGACAGCAGTCATGAATATGTCTGAAACTCATAATAAAAATGTTAGCATTATAAATGCAAATCAGTACAATTTTTTCTTTATTAAGGTTGTTGTCTATAGCTGAATATTTCACTGCACTTTGATCAACTGAATGCTATAAAAATCTTTTTATTTCATTCCAAATGTTACAGGATAATTGAGTTGACTAAACGTAATTGTCGTCTTTGGTTTGGCCTGCCTACGTATCTCAAAGCCAGCCAGTCCCAGGTACTCTTACAAATCAAGAGCACCAATAACTTACATGCAGTCATATCCATGTGAAAGATTCAAGAACTAGGTCAACAGAGTTCAGAAATTCTTCTGAATCTCTTTCCAAACACAGCAGGTGTAATGGAGCAGGGAGCCTGCCTCAATCGCTGCTGCGCTGCACCTCCTGCCTGCTAATATTTATGTATGCTCGCAATCTTTTTTTCATGAAAAGAAACAGGATGACAATAATAAAGGTGAAGCTAAATAGAACTAATGTTGGCTTTTGTTGCTAACGGAGCAGCTGTCTCTCCGACCTGCAGTATGTCGAAAAATCATATGTAGCCTGAAACCTAGATATGATACATACTGGAAAGCACATTCCCAGCACAAATGCCATGTTGCAGACATTGTAGAATTAACATATGCAGCCTGTAGGAATGCCTCACTCTAAATACTATTCCTAATTATGGATAAGACCCATGTGTTTTTACTTTGTTTATAGAAAACATGATTTTATTTAGTATAGGGAGCTGGATTACAGGATCTGGCTGAGATAAAATTTCTTTGTAATTCAGTGAGGGTATACATAAATTCAGTCCTATGAGTTTGAATTGATAAAGTCCTTTAAGATCTCCAGATAGGAAAAGGAAAATATTGCTTATTGCATAACTTTTCATTACATGCATGTTCTCTCATTCATCACACTTCAGCCAGCCTTGTACCTTATTCTGAACATGCAGATCAGTGTTCCTGTCAATCTCAATCCATTTATCAGCTGACACTAGATGTAAAATAACACCAACAGAACCAAAACACTTTTTGATGCCAGGGTACAATAAGTGCCTTCATTACTAGTCCTACAGAGAGCTGTATGAATGCAAAAGAGGCTCAGATCACACTCATCTTCTGCATCCTAGGGATAATGAAAATAGATGTTTTGTGCTTAAAAGTACATCCAAGGCCCATGTGGCTTCATTCACCTGCTGTACTTTTATTGCCACTAAAATCTTGTACCTCCAATGTGACTATTTTCACAAAAATCTTTTATGCTGATGCACATTTTTGTCTGGACAGAACTTCAGGCCATTGGGGATGGACACCAGGCAAGGTCAGGGAAGGGCTTTGTGGATGGCTGAGGTGTGGGGAGGGAGCTGTGAGGCCTGGGGGTGATTGGGATATTCCCAGAGATTTCTTTCTCTCACAAATGACCTTTCCCGCATTCAGTTTGATTTTAGACTACCAGTTCCCTCTAATTTCTATTCAGCCATCAGGATGTGCTCCCTGCCCCGGTCAGGATGAGGGTTTCCCCAACATTTTACGCTGGAATGGAGCATGGTCACTGTGCAACGTCAGAAAGTTTTCACACACGTTGTTTCAATCCTTGCTTTGTATGAAGCTGGCCCCGTATTGATTTAAACACAGTCCTTGAGCTTCATTAGGATATAGTTTAGAGTAAATTTTGTCCTTAATTTTTATCGATATTCAAAACAACACTGTAGAAAATGAGTCAGATTCTTGTTGACTCAATGTCAAGGCTGAACCTTTCACAAAAATCATGGATGCTTCACTGCAGGGTGAAGTACAGGGGAAAATACCGCCCGACGAAAGCACATTTAAAAACAAAGACTTACTTTTATGTTCTTATGCTGATTATCTGATACATGAAGTAAAATATCTGAGAGGTAACAACTGGGAAATTAATTTTTTGAGGGTTTAATGCAGTGATTTTTAATGTGTCTTACCATCAGCCCTGAAAAAACAGCCCTGAGATTTCTGACTCTTTACAAATTATTCGGTGCTTCAGAGCTCTGAAAATGTGTTGTCCTGAAGGAATTTAATTAGGAATTAAACAGCAGGAACACACACACAAAAAAATAAAAAAAGAAAAGAAAGAGCCCCGTCTGTAGCAGGCTGTCCATTACCAACTCACGTGAAAATATCTGGTTATTAAATCCACTCAAGACTACTCAGAACTCTTGCATATTTGTCATCTTTGTGTAAAGCTGATCTTCCCTTTTTAACAGCCTATACCTTGGTAAAAATCCTTCCTGATATAACCTGTTGCAATGGCATAAAGAGAAGATTGCCTACTTTAGCCACAGGGTGATGACAGACCCCATGGAAGGGTCAGGAGGGAAGTGAAAGAAAACTTGGTTTAGGTGTTGTGCTGGAGAACCTGAACACTCATCCTAAGCAATGGTCTATGAGGGGCTGCTTTGCAGGCAGTGAGAGGTGCGCAGCAGCTGTGTCATATGCAGTGTATAAACTTGACTGCAAATATGAGTTAAACCCACAGGCTCTCACACCTCCTGCTTTGTTGATCACACATCCTGCAAACAAGATTAAGTGTATAAATGAGCAAAAGGTTCTGCCTGGCAGCGTGCAGTATTTCTCATGTTTCTTGGACCCGAGCAGAGCTCTGGAAGCTGATGCTGCAACGACAAGCTGAAAACAAATCCCTGCAGTAATACACTCCCAAATCATTACAGTTCCTCTGCCTAAGGGAGGAGGCTGGCTGGGGGTTCGCTCTTAACATAAAAGAGCATTTAACTTTCAGTTTAAACTGAAAGAAATGGGATTAGTGAGTCACAGGCAGGATCTTGCTGTTGTCAGAGGTAGGTTTGCTGTCTTGCTCTCATTAACTTGGTCTCTTTGAAGAGAGATGCAGTCCCCCAGCAGTTTGCTGTTTTAATCCTTGCAATTTCTCATGACTGCCTGGTTTTAGTTATGGATTTGGTGCAGACGTTAAAAGCTTTCATCAGACAAAATGAAGATCAGTAGTGGAAAAAAGTTGTTCCATGTTTAAGAAAAACTCCTGGAGATTTGCTTGTGGAGCACACAGAAGAGTTTTTCACAGTTGACTTCGGCAGTGATAAAATATCTCCAGGCTTTATGGAGGCCAAGGGTCTTATTTACTAGTGAATCACTATCTGTCTATAAGGAATATAGCATACATGCTGATACGTGCATCTTCTCTATATGTATTGCTTAAGCTACTTGTGGACTTGGCATAGGTTCTGCCAGTGAATGAGTGTCATTAATGTCTGAACAGCTGGTGATGCGGACTAAAATTATCATTATATTTGTATTATTTATATTTCTAGTTAAAGATGTCCCATTCTTCAGTCAGGATGCGAGTAGCTTTTCATTTTGTGCTTTACCAACAGCCATTCAGTGGTGCTTCATTGCCCAGAAAGCTTATAGCCTTTTTCCCTGTTCCTGTGAAGACTTGAACCAGTGCTTTTCTTACATATTCTGGATAATTCCATTAAGGATAATTTTTGTAAATTGGAGACAAACAATATATACACTTTGTGCATGTGTGCATTGACATGCATACATGTGGACACAACATGGTTGTCAAATTTCTTAGGTTTGTCCCCTGCCTCCACTTTCCTTTCCCCTCAGCAGCACATATCTGATCAGTCTGAATGACCGTAAGAATGAGGAGTATTTGGGGACCTTATGGATAAGTTCAACAAGAACAGGTCCGTAAGGAAAGATATATAAGATGTGCTGTGTCAATCCTTATGATACGCGCCCAGTGGCAGCCTCTGGCTGTAATAGCCTGTGGCTTCAAAGATGCCAATTACAAGTGTATTTTAAAAATGAGTTTGCAATTTTATTTTTATAAAATCCTATCTAGACAATCCTATCTGACTCTTCCCAGTAGCACGACAGCCAGTTTCAGTATTCCTGCAAGCATCCCTGCAAATGCCTTTTACCAGCTCTCTTCAAAATAATGGAAACAAGCGGTTTCAGAGAGAGCAGGGACACAGAGAGGCACTTTGGTTTTCACATCACATTCACCTCACACGGAAGTTTTAAGAGATTTACTTTGTTTAACATTACAGAAAGATTGTCATAATCAGTCCCAAGTGTACAGTTCATCTCTGAGCAAATATAATAATGTCTGTTCTTATAAATAATTTTGGCTACTTTAACCTTGGATGGAAGGTGAAAGGGGAAGGCTTGCAATGCGTACTTAGCTACAGTGAGAGGCAGGTAGATAAAATTTATTTGCCTTCTCCCCATTTAAAATTTCCCCAGCTGTCTCCATCAACCTCCCTCATTCTTTTTTCATCCCTTTTCCTTAGTTTTCAATCTTACTCTGAATGACAACATTAGCTTTCTAAACTACTCAGCACTACCAGTTTTCCCCCCGACTTCCCTGAGGCTGATTTGTATAGGCTGCAGTCATCTCTTTTTTTTCCTTTTTTTTTATGACTTACATTGAACAATATCCTCACTAATGACATTTCCCCAGCAGTGTTGCACCAGGGAAAAGCATGGAATGAGAAGAAGGAATGATGAATACAGCCTAAATGGGTGGAGGAGGAAGTGCTACAATTTGCTCCTGTGTGACTCCATACAAACTACAACTCTTGTCTCTTTCCATTTACCATAAAGATGGAGCACTATGCTGTGATACTCTTGGACAGATATATCAGGCACACTATTGCAAAATACTTTTTTGCATCCTTACAAAGAAGATAAATACCAAAGCTTGCAATATGTGTTCTGTGCCTGTCTACACAGCCTGATAAAAAAGCCTCAGCTACAAGAAAAAGACTGAAATAATCTGAAGATGAAAATGCAATAAACTTGCAGTGAGAGCAGGTGATCTACAGAGACAGGGTCATTCCAGTTTGGCAAATTCAGTAATTTAAAAACACCTCAAAAAAGCCATAACCGCAACTACTTCTCCTGTCTCTCCAGAGCTGCATCTGGCTGTATCCTTGCCTTGGTGGATATTTCTTTCTCTTCTCTGCCTGTTTGCTCAGGTATATACCCTGAAGTCCCAGGATGACAAGGAGGATACACCTCTTACTGAAGCCCAGCCTCTATCTGCATGTGCTCCTTGACTGCTGTTGGCATTTGTTCTACAGCCCAGCCTCTAAAAAACAGACTCATGCTCTCCTCCGTCCCTTTGCCCCTTACCAGATATAATAAGTGCCACTTGCACCTGCCACAATCAATAGGTAAAGCTGAAGTGGATGTACAACAGAATGAACTTTAGTTCAAGCTGTGAGCAACTTGGAGTATTCATGGCCAGCTTTGCTGTGATGTAGTTTCAAACTTTTTCCTAAGAAGGAAGCTGTGAGGAAACTCTCCCCATCTCCTTCCTTGCTTGTAGTCAGGCTGCAGAGCTCCTAGGGTAAAGAGCATTGCAGATGCTGACAGCCGGGGATTGAGCAATAGATGTAAACAATCTATTTTCCGTTTACTTGTAATACTTGCTTGTTGTAGCTGGAATTTAATGTATTTGAATGCGTTGACAGCAGGAATTATGCTGAACTGTCACATCCTCACACTGGTGTATTTCTGGGTTACTTAGCAATGTCACATAAGATAATAGAAAATGTCATTTTTACTCAGCCATCACAAGGTGCCTTACAGGGTGTGTTACTGCCTTTTTATCTTTGCTTCCCAAATGACATGTATATCTCAAAGCTATGATATCCTATTTAGGATCCATCTAACCCAGAAAAGTAACAGAAGCAAATCTGAGAGGGAACCAGTCAGAATCCTTCAGGTTCCCTTCTGAGAACTGGAGACTGCCTGGGCTGCTTAGGCATTGGGGAAATAGCTGAATGGATGATTTGCTTGGCAGCAGAATTAGATATGAACCCAGAAATTCATCTCCCAGTCCTCAGAGGTTATAGTTCATTTCTGGACTTGCCTTCCTTTTGTGTTGGTCCAGTCCTCCTTTGTAGAAGTCAAAAGGAATCGTGTCATGGTAGGAAAGGACAAGTGAAAAAAATCAGAGAGGTGTCTCTTATGAACAGGGTGTTTTCACAGACACAAGTAAAGGTAGACAGGAGGATCAGTCTTTAATAAAAGTTGTAGCTTGAGCTGTGAGTATCAGTCACTGAACCAGATGAAGAAGTATTTCTTTGCATTTGTATTTCCTTGCATTTGTATTTCCAGACTTCCTTTCCTAAACGAGGTGTCAAGACTATGAACTTCACAAGAAGATTCAAGTAATGAAACCTTGGCACACTGCAGGGTGAAATTAATTTTCCTGGAAGGTTTTAAAATTTTGGAAACAATCCTGATATTTATCTAAAATTATTTTTTTCTAGGATTTCTCTGGAAAGCAACAATACAGAGGCTTGATTTTCAGACTTGGAGCATTTAACAACCTCTGCCCTTGTCCTTCAAGTTGGTTATGACAGATGTATAGAAATTAATTTGCTTTCAGTTTGAAAAGGGCGTAAGCCTGGGATACTAAATTAGCAGTCAATGAAACTAAAAAGAAAATATAGAAATAAACTGTTCTTTTTACAAGCCCCTCCATAGAGTCATATGCAATAATTAGATTCTACTTGTCACTTCTTTTTCACTTAATATCAAAGTGTATTATGAAGAGGAATGTGTGATTATCACACTAAACAGAAGGTGACTGTGTCACAGGGAGGCAACATGGCTCCTGGAGATTGTGCAAAAGTCAGCCCAGGAATAAGGCTAAACCGCATCCTTCATGATGACCAGCTTGTAGGCAATAGGTCTATGCTGTCTTTAGAGGAACTCCTCAGGTGAGAAACTCTCCTTCCTGATACACTGCAGACTGGACAAAAGACCCCCTTCAACAACAAACGCCCAACAGAGCTCAACCAATATAAGCCAAGCCCTACATCTTTTTGTTTAAATGGCTGCAAAGTTACATCCCATGCAATCATGGCCACCAGCTGCAGTACACCCTGCCTGCCCATGGAGATCCTCACTTTCAGGATAGAGTCTTACAGTGGTTCCACATGAATCATTTCCTTAAGTCCTAGTGGTAATCAGGTCCACTTTGGTTTCACTAACTCTAGCCATCTGTTGATATGAAGACTGACTCTCCTCTCTCCGGTGGTCTCTTTTACATTTGCAGTCATCTTCCACAAAGTTTAGAATTGATTATGCCAGTACTGTGTTAGTGAACACTGGGCTGGAAACCCAGTGACGCTGGCAGGTCAATATTGTTTGATTCCACTTGAAAGTCTATTTCAGGAACTCATTGAGCTGTTTTGGGGCTATGTCATGTGCACAGCTAAAATTTACAGCAGTACTCAGCAGTCAGAAAGCATTTCTAAATATTTATGCATATACATTGGCACAAGCAAACGTACACATAATCAAGGGTGCAGTTTCCTACTGTGCAACTGATTGTCTTTAAAAGGATTGCTACGATCACAATAGAAATGACCCCTTTGATATTATGTCCTCCTTTGACCAGGTTTGGTTATCTGCATGTTGGGTTGACAGAATATAGATGGTTATGACCTTGATAGAGTTGCTGTCAATTTTTGACCCTGCAAAGTAGGACACTGTATCTGAGAGCGCTGGAAGAACCCGCAGCATACACTGCCTCATACATTCAGCATTTTTGGAATAGACAATTTGTTGGAAACATTTTAACGCTTTTTCTTTTTTTTACTCTTCAGCAGAGGACTCTTTGAAGTAAACAGGCATTAATCTCAGCCCCAAGAGTCAGTCAAAACATCAAAGCTGTACACACTTAGCACGTTGCAGAGTTGGTCTAAGAAGAACTAGAGAGGTCTTTAAATACACCTGAGCTACTTGCTTTGTCTGTCTTCACTTACCTAATATTTAAGGCACCTGGGTACTAAGTCTCTCTGTAAAGACAAGGTTTTAAATGAGACCTCTCAGTTGATAAATTCAGTACTTTGAACAGTTTTAAAGTGGTTTCTGTGTTAAGCTTTACCTGGGTTCAGAAGCTTGAATGCAAGCTGAATGAGATGGGCACACAGAAATAATCATCAATCAGGTCAGTTCTTGTTGCTGTATGTTATGAGCCTGAATCTTTCCTCTAAGCTGTTCCTAAATGTTTCAGTTTGCCTGCAGGTAAATATGGGCATGGACATATATATCTCCCATGCACACTTTATTTCTACAATAGAGAAAAAGTGTCAAACCTCAAAAGCTATGTTGAAGTGTTTTGGTTTAATTGAATCCTTAGCTCATTTTTTATTACTGGAGCCAAGAGAAAAGAAGAGTATTTACTCATTTTGTTGTGGTCTTGTAAAACCTTTGATTCTGCTCTGTCAGGTACGAGCAGCCATCAGAGATGAGGCAAGCTGCTTTTCCTAAGCAGAAGCATTTACAGCAGTGTATGAACTGACTTGCTACCCAGAGCTTCTGGTTTGCCCAGATTCTTTATTCTAATACTAAATTCCTAGTTATTTCAGAGCAGGTATTTTCATGTTCTCTATTAGCCCTTCTTAACTCATTAACTCTGTGCATAATAACTAGTCTACCTGCCCATAGAATGTAAACAGGAGATGTAAAGCAAAGTGAGACTGAAAGAACAGGCATGATGCTTTATTGTATAATTTTCTTCCTGCATGTTTCTTTTCTTGGTTCCTAAAATACATTCTCTTTTCAGCCCAGGATTTTAACAAGAAAATTACTCTCTAATTTAGACTAAACAGTTTTACAACGCTCTTCTTAAGACCTTTTAAAGAAGTATAGGTTTGCTGGAGGCAATATTAAAGAGGAAAACATGTGAGCAATTAAAGCTTCGATTTAAAAACTCCCAGAATTTGTCTGTAAATAATGTGAAGATAGCAATAAATATAGGGAAGAAACTAAAATAGAAAATAGTTCATTCAAAGAGGCATATTGAAAACTGAGGGTATAGTTTTGGTTTTTTTCTGTGGTGTCGATGTTTAGTGCAGAAAAGGGAGGTAATTTAAAACAAAGAGAGCATGATGAGGTTTTTTCCCACAGTAATTTAATTTTGGTTATTTATTGCCTTTTCATTTATTATCCCATTTATTTTCTTTAAACTTGAGGATACAGTACCATAGTAAAGATAATATGGACTAAAAAGTGGTTTTTGGGTAGATGTGGGGGGCATGGACAAGGAGCGACTGTACCCCAGCAGCATTCTAAGAGACAAATCATGGAGAGTACCTGCCTGCAGGGCAGCTTCAGCAGTGGGAGAGCAGTCGGGGCCCTTTTCCAACCAGTAATCACCATGATGCATGTACAGTTAGATAATCTGTAAATGCAAAAATCTGCAATCAACAAAATTAACATAAGCTCCATGCCAAGCCATAATTAATAATAACAAAAAGTAGGCACCAGCTCAGAAATGCAAGTGCTTAATACTTCCAGAAAAGGTTAGTGGAAGAGTAATATTCAATTTTAGGGATTCTTGGCCACAGCTATCAGAATTTGGAAATGTAAGTGTGAAAGGTGTATAAGGCAGTCCCTGTATGTCAGCTTGTATAGCTCTGGAAAACTTGCTTTTGTTTCTTCTGCATTCCTTTTCACTGCTTGAAAGGGTGCTGTTGCTAAACTGATAGAGTCATTCCAGACTACTTCTGGCTTAACTAGGGAAGCCTAAGTTTCTAACTACTTACTGAGTATTAAATATAACTGAATTTCTTTCTACAAGCTTGTGTGGTTCCAGCTCCCCTCTGTGCTTTATTCCTTAGTCCACATTCTCAAGCTGAGTCTCTGAGGGCTTTTTGCTAATGTGCTATGGTGGGAGGTTGTTTTGAAGTTGTATAGGAGCTTATATTCCAAAATCCTGCTTTCTTATTACAAAATATTCTAATCTTTTTCACAGATTAGCTAAAAAGAAAGTAAAAATGAGCTGGCAATGAGCATTGGCATAAAGATATACTTTGCACTGTTATGGCATAAACACTGAGACTAGCTGTGTCTAATGGAAGCCAGAAACTGCAGCTGGGTGCAGGAGCCAGAATTTTCAGCATGCAATAGCAGTAAAATAAAAAAATATATATTCTTTACCCATTTAAGTAGTAGCCAATTACCTGGACTGTGAGGACTAAGAGTCTTTGCATTTTAAGCTTTGCTATTATGATTGATGATGCTATTCTTAGTCATAGAAATGTGTCATCCTATTTTAAGCTTAAAGTAAGCTGTGTTTGCCTCCATAGCAGCTTGCAATTGTGAGTTCCAAAGAGCAATTGCTGAAACATGCCTTAATGACTCTACTGTTATTATTTTATGATATTGAAATAGCAGATGCTACAAACACAAGAGATATATTGGCTAGACATTTGGATACCTTCCTGTTTATCATTTAATGAATTTAATAAATAGCAAGTGTATGCTAATGACACCACTCATCATCTTTTCAATTACTGTAAAACAGAATCAAGATTTTAAAGAAAATCCTGAAGCAGAGAGGCTTAGATGTCAAAGACAGGACTTGATGCAATCCACTTGCAAAAATACAGTCTTGCAAACTGGTATGTATATGGGACGCTTGCTTTATTCACCCGAGAAACTAAGGCTGTACGCTCTTTGCACTCTTCTCTGTCCTAGGTCATGCTGCTTTCAGTTGTGTTCTGACTTCAAGGTCAGCACCATGCCAGAGGACATGACAATTAGGTAGGAAGGCAGTGGATTTAAGTGTCAGCAAACCTTCCCTCAGTCTGCTGACTTATCTGTAGGAAGACTAGCAAATGAACTTGTGCAGTTTAGGGAAGATGAGAAAACAGTAATAGTTTAAAAAGGGAAAAGATTCCTGTTCGGTGAACTACTAGCTCCTGAGCCGGATGTCATGTGACACTACTGTTTATCTCTGCTTAGCTTGGATGGGAATAGTTGAGGTGTTCTAGCAATGCAGCACAGAGAGCAAGAAGAGCTACCATCCCTCTGAATGACTGCATCGATGCAGATGGATGTAACACTGACACACTCTTCTGGTCTTCCATTCACTTTAGTCTTCTAATTTGCAGCTAATGGTTGCGAAAGGTGCCAGAGCAACAGCATGAGAACAAGAAATCTCCTATTATAGGAAGTTTACAGGGGGAAAAGTGGCATTTCAAGCTATCTGGTCGAATAGAAGGTGTCCCTGCCCATGTCAGGAGGGTCAGAACTAGATGATCTTTAAGGTCCCTTCCAACCCTAACTGTCCTGCGGTCCCTTAGATCCGGCCCTTAAAGCCACCTAGGAGATAACAGTGTTTTTAGGAGCCAGATTGTAGCTGGCTGTTTGCAAGGGCTTGTGTAAGGCAGCGAAGGGTGATGTAAGGGAATATTTCTAGCAAGTCTCTGACACCTAATTTGGTAATTGCTCTTGGAAATATCACAAAACAGCTCCCTTATCTTGCATCTATGGACCCAAATGGGATGTTTTTGGCATGTCTAACTTGGTAAAGAGTGGACGTTCATAGATTTTTGGGGGCTGTGCTTGCAGATGTGACTGCATTGCCGCATTTGTGAAAATGCATTCCACTTTGGAAAATCAAAGGTGCTCCCTGCCATCTGACAAGCCCCACCATGCATCTGGAATTAGCAGCTCCAGGATTATTTGATAGACACTCCAGCAATATTCCTGTTGTCATGATGCTCCTGCCTGGTTTAGAACCGGAATGGCACAGGAGGTGGGGGTTCTTTCTTCTATATACTGAGAAAAGCAGCAAGTTCTTTGGGTAAGAATTATTTTCAGCATACAAAGAATCTTTTGCATCTGAAAAAGCAATCCCAAGTAATTTGGCCAAATTTATACCAACAATGAGGTAGCCAACACTGCTGGTAAATGCCTAGTGTATTGGGATCAGTGGGAGCAATTAGGAAACCTCTGTCTACATCTTTAGGCACTTAGTGATTTTAAGTGTATAAATTAATCCCTACTGGTAAAATAGAAAGATAGTTTTCTAAAAGGCTCAAAGGTTTTATACATTTCTCATAGAAAACCGAGCTCTTCATTTTCCAGCGAGAGCTCTGTAAACACAAGAAATGGCCCATTATAACAAACTATCTCTTAATAAATAGAAAAATAACTGCAGCTGGGACTGAAACAGAAGGAAATAACCATGCTGTTTCTAATAACCTTTTACTAGCTTACAGCTTCAGAACTACTTTGATATTTTTACTTTCTGCTGTTCTGGGAGCACATAATTGCCATGGCTTTTCAATCGTTCTTGCTTTAGCTGTATGATTTTTCCATGAGTTTTCTTTCTCTATTAGATTAGTGGCTCAGAATATTCCAGATCTCAGTTTAGCATCTGCTTCCTCTGACTACCTATTTCTCTCCGCAAACTCCATTTTAGCCCTTCTGCTGGATGATACTTAAGTATCCTATGGAAGACCCAGCTGATTAAGCTTTACTGTCCAAAATGAGGTGGAAGTGTACATTTTCATGATCTTTATCAAATACATTGTTTTAAATGTGTTTTCCCTCCATCTGTCAATTGATTGCCTTTTATGGCGAATTCTTTACTACCTGATTCCTTTTTGTTTATCCTAATTGAATAAAAGGTTTTAAAGGTAAGTCCCAATTCAATGATGGATAATGGCTAAAATGGTTATTACAAAAATTACTTAAAAGATCTTGCCTATTTCTTTCTCTGTTATGGTTTATCTGCGCAGGAAAGCTATTGCACAGCAAGGTATAACATGAATTTTAAGCAAAATAACAATTTCACATTAGCCTCCCACTGTCACCCTGCATGCAGGTTTCAGTTATTCCACTCCCAAAACTGGCTAAGAAAACTTGCATAAACATATTCTTGCTGGGAAATGTTGTCCACATTAAGAATTAAAGATGAAATAACTTTCCAAGCTCTTTTCCTGACAAATTAATTCAATTCTTCAATGTCTAAAGATGGCTTTGTCACTGCTGGGTCATCCTTTTACTCCATGAACAGCCTGTGGCTCCTAATCCTGTCTGCTAAATTGTAATTTCATTTATCCCCCAGACAGGTGTGACTCAGCTGCACAACAACTCGGATGGATCTTGTAAACTGAAGGTGTTATTTCCTGACAGTGAATGGCTGCGTGGCTTTATGACGTTTGAATTAATTCATGTCCTCATTCACATTCAGTGAAGGTAGAGAAAAGCTTAGTGATGTATTTTGATTTAGACTCTGAGGCTTAATGTACTTGGGTGCGTAAGTCTCATGGACTTTAAATAACTCTGAGAACTTTATTTAAACAACCAATTGCTGGTTTTTAGGAAAATATAGAATAGGCTGTTTTAAATCAACTGTGTTCCCTTTTCTTTCTCCTCTCTCAGAGGAGTTGCATTTGCATAGGAAGAGGATTCTTTAAGTAAAGACACAAAGTCCATTTTATGAATAGAAATCCAGCAGCCAAAGCTAATGTTAAGAATTGCCCTTCAAACCCAGTAACAGACCAAGTCAAAACTCCATGGCATAGTACTGAGTATTGGAATTAGGTGGAGTTTAAATTATGTTTTGATCCATCTATCGTTTTGCCTTACTCTAAAAAAGAGGATTTAAGACTCCTTTCAACTTGCTATCCAAGATCTGACATCTAGCATAAAGGAGGCCTGCTGCATGACAGCCCTGTGAGCTGTGAGGGTAGCTGTCAGACATCAGTTCACCAAATACAGAGTTTCAAAATGCATTTTGTTAACTCTAAAGACTTTTTGCTTCATTCTTTTGGTTTCCTGCAATGAAAGGGTGAATCTGAAATAATCTGGTCTACTTGAAACTGAGGTTGCTTTACCTTGTTTCAGTTCAGAGTTTTTCTTCCTCGTCTTGATTTTGATTTATTATTTCCTGGTTTAGGGAAATAGTACTGGATATGAAATGTGGGTAGAAGACTACCCATTGTAGGCCACCTGTCAAGTGAAGACAGAGGTTGAATATATTAAGATGGGTTTCCCCACAGTGCTGGCTGGGATTTTTTTGTTGTGTGCTGGTTTTCTCTTTGTTTGTTTCCCAAAGTCACTGCCTGTGTTTTGGTTAGCATGATGTTCATGTGTGTAGACTGTCCTGCTTGCAGACAAGACATTTTAAATCCCTAGGAACTTTTTCAGCCTGACATGTTACTGATAACAGGAATAACCATTCCTTTCAAATATTACCATTAATGTGATTTTGTTTGCCTATCAATATTGGTGACATTAACAGTTGCTGGATCCTTAAGACTTCATCCCCTGCCTGAGCTGCACTAAATGTGTAGGCAGTTACTGCATGCTCAAAACCTCTCATTGGCAAACACAACCAACATCTCTGGGGGCTTTCCTGCTGTAAATGGAAAATGCAACCCCTACCCAGGCAGGGGGTGCCTGGGCTGTGGGAGCACCTCGCTTCCTTCCCTCCTGCTTTCTGGGTGGGAAACTGCATGGGGGAGACTTCAGCGTGTTATTGCTTGCTGCTGTGCACGCCTCTGGTCTCCCTCGGTCCCTGCACTGCTATGCATCAGTTACCAGTGTGCTAGTACAGTTCTAGGGGGGTTTTATTTAATAAGTTACCCACAAACAGTCCCAACTCAC
>WYDI02025555.1:0-11968 GCA_009867235.2 Psittacus erithacus | reverse complement strand
GCATCAGTTACCAGTGTGCTAGTACAGTTCTAGGGGGGTTTTATTTAATAAGTTACCCACAAACAGTCCCAACTCACTGCCTTTCTTGACTCCTACTACTTGTTTGGTCTGGGGTTTGCTTGTGTTTTTAATACCTGAGGTCTCTAACTTTGAGTGATTAAGAATCTTGGGTTATTTTCACATTAACACTGAAAGAAAGGGTCCAGTCTGCTTGTGATAATAGTGCTGACTGACATTGTTTCAAAGCAGATGTAGAGATAAGTTTGGTCCTGAAATTTAGTCAACGGGTGGGTGTTGTTTATTGCCTAGCAATTAGAACTTATATTAACATAACATCTCCTCAACTTCAAAAATTTGAGAGCTCTCCGTGAACAGATTCCCAAGAGCTCTCCTCTGCTCTCTTCCCTTTGTCTTTTCACTTTCCCACCTCCACACCCATCCACCCACCTGCCTTTAAATGTGCTGTTTCAAATTTGGAGTTCAAGAAACTTTAAGTCTAAATCATGACAGATATTTTCTTCTAGGGCAGAAGCAGCCTGCAGCCCACCGCCCTTTTATTCTAAATCAAGTTAAAGCAGACTTTCTAGACTTCAGAAACTTCCTTTAGAGAGTGATTTGATAGAAAGGGAGACCTCTTCCCCTCTTGTTTGAGAGGAAATAATTATGGGAGATAAGGCCTGATTTTTCTTCCCCCCCCCCATGAACACTGGACCAAGTCAGCTTTGTGGGGCAACCAGTGCCTTGCTCTGATCCTAGGGCAAACCCGGAAAGATCGAATGCAGATTCCCTCGCTTGCAGCCATCACTGTTACAGTTGCGTGTGACTGGTTTAATAAATACTGTCATCCTAACCTTCTGTGGCAGTCACTTTGCTGATGAACATGTACAAGCTTGTTTATCAGACGCAAAATTGCTGCTCAAACCCGATTGTTAGGAAGAGGCTAACTGGATGGGAAAGTGACTAGGAATCAGATTCTCAAGTCAAATCCGTCGAGGCTGTTCTGCCATATTAGTACCTTTTTCCTCTCTTTGGCTACGAAATTAAAGTAGCTTATCCTGAAAGAAGGCAGCTAATTTGATGTGAAAACTGCCAATGCAAGCAGTTGCAGTGCTGCTTTGCATTATGAAAGTGACAGTAAAGGGAGGGCTGGTGTGGTGGCTGGACCCTGGCCAAAGCTCTGGCAACAGGCAGTATCATAGCTGGCTCCTCTGCTAAGTTACAGGACAGAGAGCAATGTTCAAAGGCAGTGTGCGGTAAGGCTGGGTATGATGGCTTTTTTGAGGCAAATGGGAAAACTATCAGTTGAAACGTGCACAGGCTTTTTTCAGCCTCAGCTGGAAATGAGGAAAGCGGCTTCTCTGCTCATTAATTAAAACAGCTCCCTTGAGCTGAGAATGGTGCCAACTTACTGTAACCGAAGCTCTGGTACAAAGCCTTGACAGCAGCCTTTATTCCCAGATAACAAGCTTGACAAGTACCTTTGCCATTTGGGCACATTGAATTCTCGGGAGAGCTTCACATGAATAAATCATTACCTCTTTAGCAAGGATCCCGAATTAATGATCCCCCACCTTTTTTGACAAACGCTTCTATTGCTGCAGGTTGTGACTTGTGGCTCCTTAGAGGATGGTGACAGTTGAGGAGTCCTGGAGGCTTCATTTTCTCCTTCTTGGATATTCCAATAACTTTTCCTGTGACTGAGTAGCTGAAAAAAGTATCTATAATTATCCCAACGGTTAGCACTTTCAGAATAATAGCATAGAGCTGCGAGAAGAAATCCCAAATGAAAGGAAAACCATCATGTTAGATCAAAGTCAGGATCAAGACGAACACAAAACGTTCTGGAGGTTGAAAAGTAGGATTTAATTACTGTGCATGTCAGGGTACTTGCTTCTGGTTTTAATTAGCAACACATTAAGGTCTGAGGAAACACCTTTGCTTAGATACTTGCATCACAAACTGAAAGCTATGAATGTTTTCCAGGTATGTAGTCCTGTAAAATTTCCCGCACGATGTTGCTGTCCTGAGGCGTGCAAAAGTTTTGGAGAAAAGCCCTGTATATTGTTGCCTGGTTGGAATATCAAAAGATAATAGTCCCTGATTTTTGCTTCCATCAGTGTAACCTGAGCGATTTGAGTGTCACATCGAGCTGCATCACATTCTTCTTATTTTTGTAACTTATCTAAGGTCATGTTTTTATAGCTTAGATTTTAAAAACTGGAGGCCTGGCTCCAGGGAAGAACTTTAAGTTCAAATATGAACTTTTCCAAAATTCAGGTATTTAGGTCTTTGATATTGAGAAAGTTATTTCTGTCGCAAAGCGTGACTGTATCTTCTTCTAAAAGTACTTGATAAGTCATTAACATATCTTTAGTCTTGCTTTACTAGTATAATTCTTAAAACTTCAGTGCAAGTTTCAATGAGTCGCTGTCTCCCTGCTCTTTGTTGGGTAAGCACGTACGTAGCCGTTCTAGTAAAGAGAAAAAGTGAAAAATATTACCTGAGACCCCACCACACTGAAACCAAAATGAGAATTAAAAAGAAACCTAAAGTCCCTAACTTCTAAGACATTCACTTTGGAGGGGAGTAGGAGAAGGGGGATGTTTGGTCTGCATTTTAGCATTCCCAGTGCTGAAAAGAGAAATAAAATTGAAGAGGAACTACTAACTGTAATTGGCATAATTCTTAGATGTATGCAAGTAAAGGTTTAGTGCATTAAAACTTTACCTTTTAGTTTCACAGCTGTGTGTGCCTGCCAGCTCTAGAAATGCTCCACTAGAGTAGTGGGATGCATCTGTATCTGAGTATATTCTTCCCCCAGAGTTTTAAGCTGTTGTTATCAGGCAGTGTGTATAGCACGAGCTCAAAATCTGTGTTTTACAGCCAAGTCTTACCAAGGAGGAAGATAGAGAAAAGAGATCATTAAGAATGTTATTAAACCTTGGTATATAAAGGTTGCTCTTAAGTAATAGTTTCAAAAGTATCCAGTAAAGATACAAAATGGGAGAAGCAAAATATTTGCAGTAACAACTTTTATGACTGATCCAGAACAGCGTAGTGTCAAATGTATTCTCTAATGACTAAATATGCTTATTTTACAAATCTGGACCTAGGTCAGGGTTTGTTATATAATCTTTCTTTGAGTTCTCAAATTGAACTTTACATGTAAGCATGAAGTTTTGAAATGATTATTTTTAACATTAGACTTGGCTAAGATGTTCTCCTGCTCTGTGTCAGGAACCAAATTAACATATCTTAAAGTGAATTTGCATAACCTGAAAAAAGTTTCACACAGCCTAATATAAATTTACATTCCTAATAAAGTATTAACATATCCAAAAATGGATTTGAAATAGTACAACTATATTTTAAATCCTTCCTGGAGATTCCTAACAGCTTTGATTTGCATGTCCTGACTTTGCTATATAATATAGAACTAATAATTGCTTGGTTAATAAATCAGCCTTTTAATGCTCTACTGCTGCCACCTTTGCTTATACAGATGAGAGTTGCAAAAAAAGCAACCATAAGTTTTGGCTTTTGCATGCAGTAGCACTGAAGTTAAGACCAATTTGCAACAGGAGGATATTTCAGGAGATGCTTTGCTAGACTTAGCTGGGAAGTTGGGTGCAAAGCTTAGATCAGTCTTCATACATTCAAATTCTGATCTCAAACCCAAGGCACTTCACTCTCTCCCACTAGACAAAATCAGAGTGGGGATTTGGGGCAGTCCCTTAGGTGACTATTCTAGATTTTATTCCCCATAAATACAAGGTAAATGCTGTTCTGCTGGGTGTATTGCTGAAGCCTGGAGAAATTTCCAGGGAGTTTAGTAGCAGCGTGGTAGGACTCAGAACTCAGTAAAGGGTGTGATGCATTTACCAGTGGGGGAGGTCCTGACATCTGAAAGCCAGCCTCACCACAGATGATATTTGAATATTGGTACTTGAGTCTGTAGCCACTGATGCATAAAGGCTCTGATTCAACAAGGTACTTAAGCTTTAGGAGTCCTACTGAAATCAACTAAATGATGCATGTGTTTAAACTTATGCACATAAAATCTTGCTGTAATGGAGCCATGAGCAATTCCCATTGGAATCTGACACTGAATTTTGCTGCAACTGAAACACTGGCTTTTTAATATAAAACCAGGAGTGAGACCAAACAATGAAATGTTGCAGTTACAATTTTCTAGAAGAGATGATACAAGCTGGCAATGAGATAAGGTGAGGCAAGGGGAGACAATTCTCTTTCTTACTGTAGTTTTCCCCAAATCCTTTCCAGGTGTTTTAATGACCTCTTGGTTCAGCTCTGCACATCTGAAATATTACCGAAAGACCCAGAACACTAAGCCAAACCCTGTGGCTGGGCTGGTTAAGTTGTTTCTGTGGCTCATAGTGTGTTGGGAGGTTCTTAACGTGATGACTCTAGGAGTAGAAAAGCAGAAACCAGTATACAGTTCTATTTGTTCAGCAAATTCCATCCATCACCCTCCCAAGATCATGATAAAGTGTATTAATAGATTTAACTTCAAACTTGCAATGGGATGTCTGGCAGCTCAGAGCAGGAGCTCGTAATATCTGGAGGTCCAGATGGACTCCTACTGTCTGCCTTTGTAGATGTTTAACTGTGTTAACCTGATTTTAGCTGTATCAAAAAGATCCTTTTTAGCATGGTGCATGCATGGATTAAGTAAAAATAAGCCAGGTCTTTAGTGGCTATGAGCCAGTGTAGCAGTGAAACCCAGGGGCCAATACCAATGGCAGCAAGTGAGACCTTGGTTCATTGTTTTATAAGCTGACTTGTGATTCTGCTTGGATTCTCCTTCTGTCCCAAAATGAGTTTGTTCTGCAAGCAGTTAAGCAAAATTCCCTTCTGACTGGTAAATCGTGGGCAAACACTGTGTGTAAATATTGTGTGGACACCACTGAGACAGAGTAAATATAGAATCTATGTGATGTTATTCATAGCAATTATGGGTTTGGAGCATAATGTCATGTTTCTTTCTAAAGACCTTTGTTGTCTTCATTGCATAATGCTACTGCGCTGTCCATATGGTAGATTTTGCCTGTGGTTAAGAGCCAATAGAGCATTCTTTGAAGATGAGTCCACTGGAAAAATGACATTAGGTACTGAGATGATAAATATTCAGTAGGTGATTACCTGTTATAATTCCTGATGTGCCCTTCTTTTTTAAAACTTCTGGAATAAAACCCAAGGGCCTCATCTGTAAGGGATTCAGCCTCCAGCTCTGAAAACTAGGGTCAGCCACTCTGAAGTCCTGACCAGGCAGATGGCTTGCACTGGTACCTCCTCCCTGGAGGCCAGACAGGATTTCTTGTGTTGTAAAGAAAAAGCATCCAGTTGAAGATGGCCCTGATTATTGCAAGGTGTGGGTTGAGGGGTGGGGGGTTGGACTACATGTCCTTTAAAGGTCTCTTCCAACCCCAACTATTCTATAAAAGCCCATAATATTCTTCCATAGGTGGTATTATTAATAGTGCCTTTTACTACAGATGTCCTATTGCACTCACATTGTCACAAACACAGAAAAAATTGCAAATTGAAAGGACTTTGTTTCAAAAATGCCATGGGGTAATGCTCATTTGACTTAGGCAACATACATTAAATATATTCACAGCTATTTCGGAATACAACCAATCCTGTAATAACTATATTAACTATTAAAAGAAGCAATGCTAATGAAAAATCATACCTTAATAAGGTATAAACACTGGTATCAGCCTTTCCAAAGCCTTAGGTATAAGAGGTGCAGAACATTAAGTTTTAGCAAAATAGTCATGACACAAACTGTATTGAATAATTAATCAAAGTTGTTATTGGATTTTTGTTGGACTGGATCACTTTATATGTGTTAGTTAAATATGCATCCCTAAAGAATCTAAATTCTGCAATTGGCAGAGCCAAATAAACACATTTTAATCATTCTCATTCATCAGTTTGCTTTCCCTCTGGTTACGGAACAGAGTTCATCTTGATTCTCACAATAAATAGAGGAGATTTAGATTGATTTATCTAACCATTTGTCAAAGTCAAATCCTGATCATAAGATAGAGATGAAGGAGAAAAGATGTTCATGAAGCTATATTAGATATAGTGGTCATAAATGTTCTGTAGAAGAAAAAAATCTCCCAGTATTTCCCTCACTTGCAAGTAGATGCAGTGATTCTTCTGATTGCATCTAGATCTTATCTTTTATCTCAAGAATGTCTGCATGTTCTTGACTTATTTATCAATTAATTTTCTTTTTTCACCTCCAGTTTTCAAGCACTTTATAGAACCACTATACTGTAGGTCCCAAACTGAACCAAGTCCTATGTAGCTTATTGCCTGTTACTTGAGTGGCAGAATAACCACAGCACTCTAGTGTGAGTATATTGGTTGTTTCCTTGAGTAAAGGCTGTAATGAGCTGTCAGATAAAATTCTGAGCTCTAACCTCATGTAAAGTGCTCCAGGAGGTACCATCTGAGAGAGGAAAAAGTGATGGTGATCATGATTCAGCTCTTCTTCCAATTAATCTTAATTTTTCACAGATTCCAGGCTCTTCTTTGGTCTTGGCTGCCATGTGATTCTCATTTGTCTGTCATCAACATAGCAAAACCCAAGTCCTAATGATAGCTGCTTGATGACATCTGTCAAGGAAGTCTTTCCACCATACTTGCCTGTCCCATAGACTTGGTGCACAACAGGTTATGCACCAAGCCCATCGTTTTGGCTAGGTATGGTAAAAGTTGCCAGCAGGTGTGTATACATATTCAGAACACAACACAGAGTTTATTTGGGAAACTCTACTTGCTTTAAATTCAAAACTGTCACTAGATTTCTCTAGCAGGCAATATAATTATTCCAGAAGAACTAGGAAGCACAGAAATCCTTTACACAATGGGTGCCTATGTTAAAAAATAAAAATCTGCAGAATGTATAAAACATGAGAAAGGTTTATACACAAAAATTGCTATTGAATACATTAAAATCAAAGACAGACAGAGAATGAATTAATTTGTTTCAAATGATGGTATGTAGTTTAGTCAAGTTCTATAATTTAATTTTAGTGAGAACAGTACTTCCTAATTATCTGCACATGAGCAGATCAATAAATAAAGCATGGTGTGGTTTTTTTCTTCTATACCAACTTTTCACACACAAAAAAATTCCCCAAACCCAGCATTTTGGTAACTACATCATAAACAAGCTGACTGTAAAGCAGTGGCTGCAGGCAATAATGACTTTGCGAGCAAAAACGTTCTCATGAAGTTTTGAAGCATTTGATAATGAGTAATAAACTCTTACAGTTCCTCTATGAAGATCATTTGGTTTATGCATGAAAGCTGGAGGTACACAGGGAAGTGCCTTCTTTCAAGGCTGGGACTATACATAAATATTTTTGTAGAATTGGCTATGATGTTTACTGGGACAAAGTGGAATATATAAATGTTCCTTATTTTGTGGCTCAGCCACAAAGCTTATAGCTCAGACAACCCTATCAAAGAACCAAGAAAAGATTAATTAAACCTCAGATACTCATCTGGGCAGGTATGAGCCAATGAGAGAGGTCAGTCTACCATTAATGTGTCTGTCCATTCCCTCTGGTAGCATCACAGTAAGAATTAGAACTGCTTTGATTTCTTGATGTTGCTCTGTAGAAGCACCATGCTGCGAGCATGAGGAAGTTGGTTTAGGGAAAAGCAAGCCGTTTGTCATTTCTGGCAGATTTTTAAATCAGTTGGAAGTCCAGGAGGGGTCTGAAGACAAGCACTGTCAGAAAGCATCACCAGGGAACTACAGGTGGCTGATTTGCTGGAAATAGCATTTTGCACAAAGCTAAAAATTTGCAGCCCTTTCTATTTATTTATTTTTCTTCATTCTTAAGAACAGTCACGAACTAAAGAACATGGTAAGGAGAAGTCAGGCAAGTAGGGAAAACCAAGCCCAGAAACAGAAATGAATATCAACTTACAAGAATAAATAACAAACTTGACTGAATATATATATATACACACACATATATACATACACTCAGAAGTAAACTCCCTTTCCAGGGGGCATAGGCTTTGAGGTTTCCACACAGGCAGATCTGTAATGGGAAGTGAGGTCTTTATCCCATACCACTACATTATTTTAATAAGTTCTCCTTACTATTTCAATCCTTACTTCGTGACAGTTCCCATCCAAATCACAGTAAGAACCATGGGCATTATTTTTTTCAGCTACTCTACTGGACAAATTGTGACTGGGATTTCTTTTTATTCCCTGACAGTATGCACCTACCACAGTGAGGTCCTAGTCTATACACAGAGCACCTGTGTCTTATGAAAGTTGTGCTCTACTGGTATGGATAGATCTTACATTTCATTACTTTAGCCCAGAAAGCCAGCTTTACTGAAGTGAAAAAACCCTCAAGGATCATACAAGTCTTAGAAGCCCTCCTTTTTGCAGAACCAGCAGATGCCACTGCCGTGATGCTGAAGTCTCACTTTCTCACAAATCTTTTCCCACATCATGTAAGCATCTGCGAGAGATTAATGGGTTAGATTTTGACAGGATGCATCCTTAACAATGACTGCTCATTGTAACTATCTAGTAAGCTCATAAAATATGGGCTTGCTTCACCCTCCAGAAGAACAAAATAACACGGAGGGGAATGAAGACAGTTTTTGTTCTGCATTTGCACCCTGGTTTGTAGTATTCCACTCCAGTTATAGTACAGATCATTGTGATTAAATCAGTCAGCAGTAGCTCAAAGCCACCACTGGTTATCTTTCTGCCCTGATAAGCAAAGATCTCCAAGTATACAGGCTTTGGAAAAAATTCGCCTTGGGTCACTTGCTTTGCTAGCAAGGACATTGCAGTATTTTTAACAATATGTTTTACTTTGAGAGGTCAGTGATTTTTGCCTGGGTATTTTGTTCTAAATATAACATTTATCTAGACTAAAATTCATAAAGTCAGAGTCTTCTTTACGCAGCATTGTTACTTAAGTTATGATTTTCTTTGTCCTAAATGCCCTGTAATTTGCATAGGAGAAACAGAATCAAAGTTAAGCAATTTTTTATTGTTCAGAGAAATAAGGACAGAGTTACAAAAGATTATTTTGAAGTACCCTTAGAGACATCTGGTTTTAGGTGAATTTTCATGAAAGTATCCATCTAGATCATTGGTTAATATCTGTCAGGAGACAAAGTGCACAATGCTGGGCTGTTTGTGGGTTGTCATGTGAAGTGTATGGCTGTGATTATGTGTCTAGAGCCATTATGCACAATTCAGTACCCCTCTACCAAAACAGACAAAGGTTGGGGGGAATTCTGTTACTGCAATTAAAGTAGGTCTCAATCAGAATCATAACTAAGCATTCAAGATCACCCGAAGGAAGTATTCCTTTATCGTGTTCTCTAAAATGTTACTTGAATGGAGTGCAGTATCTCTCCCTGTTTGACTCAAGCAAGTGTAAGTGCTCTGTGATATGACTGTACAGAACTGTTGTCTTTGAAAACCTCATCTAGCATAACCCTACAGCAGTGCAGCTCACTGAATAACTATTAGCAGATAACTTTCTTCAATGGCTGGTTTTTTTCATGAAAAGAAAAAAGAAAGGTTTCATCCCAAATGTATTTACCACTTGAAGTTATTGGATAATTTTAGCAAGCAACTCTGAATTTTCTGTTTGTAAATAAGTAGATCACTGTGCATACTTAGAATTCAAAGTTGAAGCAGTCTTGCTCGCAGATGTCGAATTTGGTTGCAGAGAGGACATTTCACATCTATACAGCTTTGCTTTCTGGTTCTACAACACTAGGCAGCTCTTCACTTCTAGCGCAAATGTCAGGCAGATGCGGGGCTTACAATATGCTGAAATTTCAGGAGTAATCTCCAAAAGCACTGCTCTGTTTTTTGCATAGGCGGATGAGATTCTTTTCACATAAATGTCATAATCATCAGATTATTTAGATGTATAAACAGCACACAAGTGTAACTGTGATTATACTTTTACCCAACAGCTTTCATTCGTAAACAGGGGATGAAAGGCAATGACAACATGAGAGAGATCTGTGCACTTCAGAAGCCTTAAAGGTGTGACAACATGGAAGAAACAACACAAGGTCTTTCTGAAGCATGCTTCTGTACATGTTGTTATGTAGTTATCCTGAAGCCTGTATACCTTTCATGTAACTTTTTTTTGCAACATTATCATGTATGGGAGCCCACTACAGAACTAGGATGAGGTTTTCAAATGCAGCCAGTGAACTGGTGCTGGCTTACTGGTTGGATTGTGATGAAGAGACACCCTGCAAAGGATTAGCAGAAACTCCATCACCCATGCTTGGTGAAAATCAGGGATGGGTGTTTTTTAAGAGAAAGAAAACAACATCCTGAAAGCCACCGACCATGGGTTTAGATCTTTTAGTCATAGTTAGTGAGGCAGTGTTTCTGCTGCAGACTATGTGTGAAGGTGGTTCTGTGCAAAGGAGTCACTTCATGAACATGGTCTTGATAATTCTCAGCTCTTTGTATCTGGAAGATTAACATTATAGTTCCCGACTGACTCACTGGTCTCACTGATAAACTCAGTTATGTTCCTTGGACTTCTGTGATTTGTGGACTGCAATGATTGGGATTTTTCAGTTCCATATACATGAATGAATCAGTTGGTTTTCTGTGTCATGTTAGAGGTTGTCTGCAGAGCATTAGAAATGGTTAACAAGAAATACTTTGGCGATGTTGGTAAGTCATGTATGCTGTATGCCTAAGTCTTCTGCACTGTATTAGTAGGCAATACACAGTATTCTTTTTAGTGTCTTTTTTTTTCAGGCTGTCAAATTTCAGTAATGGAATTTCATCAAACAATAAAGGCAGCACAGTCTAGATCTGCTGTTTCCTCCAAATTTTTTATCTTCTTGACAAAATAATAGCCAGCCACAACATTTTGATCTGGTTAAGTGCTCTCTTTTCTGAGGGCTATTTGCAGCAATACTTTATAACAAAAAGTCCATTAGCAGTCACTCATTTGGCTCTTTTTTATATTTTTTAATTTTTTAAGCTTTTTTGATAGCCTTCACTTTTTGTTTCACTGTGAGGGTTTCTTTAGCTGAAAGACGCTAATCCTGTGGTAGTAATGATAATGTTCTTAACACATCCAGATGCCAGCCAGTGTTGCTAGTCAGCCTTCAGGATAATCAGATCGTAGACTATGAACTTTTCCCTCTTGATTTCCTTTGAGAATGACTTCCTGAAGCAGATGCTTGAAGAAAAGAAAATGAACAGAGTGAGTGCATCTGATGGAATGACATAATCAATATGAACATTATGTATTCACGATCCATCATTAGCAACCCCAGACTATCTTTTGTCATAATCTGTGGTGTAAGTACCACCATTCTCCAAAATTTCAAGGTAAACGTTAAAAACCAATCTCCACAAACTAATTAAAAAGCTTTTTAAGTCTGGCCTTCAGATGTAAATGTTTTTAACCTCGAATAGGTGTCTTTATGAGCTTACCAGCTGTGCTTAGAGGTAGCTATGCAGCATTGAATTGATCATGCATCTTTTATTGCGGTTTTATTATAGTTGGTTTACATCTTTAAATGGTCTGATGTGTGCTTGACTATATCAGAATCTTTACTTAAAAGAAAACTGTGTGGGAGTTTTGCTGGAACTGGCTCTTTCTCATTATTGGGGTCAGTTTCAAGGACACAATTTATTGCTGCTTTTTTTTTTTAAAAAACTGGAGAATTCTTTATAGAAAAAATGCTTTAAAATACCGGGGGGGGGGAATAGCATTTTTCTTCAAAAATAAAATGAAAATGTGAGTGGAGAGAATGGGTATTATTTGTTTTGCTGCTTTCTAGTGAAGAATGGGGTTGATTGAAGAATTGGGTTGTAAATGAGTAACCTCAAGGATGTTAGGCTTTGTTAGCAACTATAGAGAAAAGGAAATTACTAAAATAAGCT
>WYDI02025554.1:18260-43498 GCA_009867235.2 Psittacus erithacus | reverse complement strand
CTTTTATAAGCCTCTTTTTTCCTTTGAAGTTTCCTCAGCAGCTCCTTATCCATCCAAGGAGGTCTCCTGGCCCTCCTCCTGCAATTCCTTCTAGCTGGGATGTAACACTCCTGAGTTTGTAGTAGATCCCTGAATATCAACCAACAGTCTTGGGCCTCCCTGCCCTCTAGGGCTATATCCCATGGAACCCTACTAAGCAGGTTCTTGAAGAGGACCAAGTCTGCTCTCTTGAAGTCCAGGGCAGTGACCTTGCTGCACGCTCTTCTCACTGTTCTGAGGATCTCAAATTCGACCATCTCATGATTGCTGCAACCAAGGCTGCCCTGGAGCGTCACATTTCCCACCAGCCCCTCCCTGTTGGTGAGCACAAGGTCAAGCATGGCACCTCTCCTTGTTGGCTCCTATATTATTTGCAGAAGGAAGTTGTCTTCCACACAATTGAGGAACCTCCTGGATTGTTTGTGCCGGGCCGTACCATCCCTCCAACAGATATCTGGGTGGTTGAAGTCCCCCATGAGAACAAGGGCCTGTGAGCGTGAGGCTGTTCCTATCTGCCTATAGAGTGCTTCATCCACAGAGTCCTCTTGATCAGGTGGTTTGTAACAGATCCCCACAATAATGTCTCAAGTTTTTCTCAAGTTTAGAATAATTCTTTTAGAAATGAGATGATTAGATTTGGCAAAAGGTATGGAAAAAAAACCGAAATACACATTTTACCAAGAGATAGAAATTCTTCTAACAAATGATGCAGTATGAAGAAACATAAATTTCATGATTCCCCTCCCCCCTCCAATGAACTCTAGATAGAAAATCCTTTGCTTTCCTAAATGCATTTCCAAACAAAACTTCATGACTATTTATTTCCATGCTATGCATTCTGTCTCCTATTTCACTAAATGCAAACCATACACATGCACATGCAAGCATATCCATGTAGATAACTATTTTTGTAAAGCAACATGCTAAATACTCAAGTATTTTGAACTCAAAAATTCTAACACTGTGCCTAGGATCTGTTTTCTAATAATTTGAACTTAGAGCTTCCAAAAAGATTACTTGGGATGTGCACCTTTTCATAATTTCAAATATGATTTTTTGTGTATTATATGCTTGCTAAAAGTCAGTTTTTTATTTTTTCTACAAAGTTCTCTCACCAAGATCACCAGTCTGGAAATTCCCTCTAGTAGGTATTTCAAGCCTCTATGTGCATGAGGGAAGGAATTTACGGTGCGCTGGCAGAGGCAGTGGAGAGTAGAGCTTCAGCCTGGAAGACTTTTAGAGGGAAAAGAGGCTGTTATGACTACTTGCCTACTTACTTGGGAAAGGAGCAGATTTTCATACATGCTAGGATACACATTTGCCTAAACTTAGGCAAACTCTTTGGACAATACTTAGACTTTACCAAAACCAGGTGCTCAGTAATGCTACAAAGGAATGGAAAATATGTCTCTCATCTAGGGTTTCAAGACAGTTAATGATGAAATTTCAAAAACCAAAATATGAATTTGTAGCAGCGATACAGAAATCTACTTGCAAATTTTATAACAAAAGCCTGCAATTTTTCTGTGGTTGAAACTCTTAAAACTCTTTACTTTGGCCAGAATCAAACACTTGTCCAGGGTAAAATCTCTTCTGCAAATGTAAAACTCCAGTTACTGCACAACTCAACAGGACTGTAACTCAGCAAAGGCACCCTTAGATAAAAAAGCTACTTGTAGCTTTAGTAAATGACTGAACAGTGAGAGAACACACAAGCGAATGAAGCACAGATAGATGTTGGAGGAAGAATTCATATTGAGAGACTGTATCCTTTTTATGTTCGGAAATGGAGATATTAAACAGAAACACAAATGTTATCAGATGGCATCTATCCAGTGGCTGTGGAACTATGAAGGGGTGGAAACTGCTTTGTATGTAAAGAACTGACACTAGCAAACTTGCAAATTGTCAGGTGATGTCGCATGTATGTTTAATCCTTAATATGTGTAAAAGAAAAGCATTAATTAAAAAAAAAATGTAATTCCCTAACAAACTTTATTAGTTTACTGCAGCAGTACTACATGTGCTGTAGCAATGAAATATCTAGGATTAAAGACCATCTCTTTGGCATAAATCAGGTTAAAAACTTAAGAGCTAAGAGTTGATAACATTTTTGAACAGGGAAGTATTTATCCCTGAAAACATTTATTTTGAAATAATGTTTATATTATTCCTAAATTTGAAGCTGCATAATTATGTTTTTTCATGAAGACAGCTACTTTCCATTTGTAGTCTGCCAGTTTTCAGGGTTTATTCCTATTAACACATCAGACACGCACAGGTCTGCTGTGCAGTTAGGGCGATAGGGTGGGTGAGCCACTCTGGCAGTTTTTGTATTAAGTGTGGGTGCTTACATATATATTTTAAAGCATTTCATTCACACTGTGGCATATTCCCTATTGAGCATATAGACTGTAATGCCAAAGCGAGTGTGTTCTTAAAGGAAATGTCTCTGGCTATCTTCATAATCTGACCTCTTCTACTGTGCCACGCTTTTTTGTGTGAATGCAGATGAAGATTATTTTCCAGTTTCTGCTTTAGACGGAAAGCTGTCCTGAAAGGTTTAACTCTTTGTTACACAAATGGTTTTGAAATTATGCTTAAATTTAAAACCAGCATTGCATATATTGAGTTTCTCTCACTGAATGCAGGTTTTGCAGGCACAAGGACATCAGTCCTGACCTGAGCAACATTGCAGGAGAGCTGCCCTTCAGCTCAGCCACTGCTATGCCCTGACTGCTATGGACTCTATTGATCCTGGACCAGCAGATTGACTTTCTGGCTTGTCCTCAGACCTGCCTTATCACCAGAAAACCATCTGTTGGTCCGGACCGTGAGCTGCCACCAGCCTGCCCTGCTGAGGTCCTGGCTGGAGAGGCCCTGCCCTGTCACCAGCCCTGTCATGCTTGGCTCCGTGTCCCTCTGGCCCCTGCTTCTCGATGAAGAGTTGCAGAATGCAGTTACAGTGCCTGCTGGGACATGAGAAGAGGGAAACAAAGGAATCCTGTTCTGTTCTCCCAACAAGAACCACCCACCTCCTCACTGCCCCAGCCAACAGTACAGGAGACAGCAGTTAGCAGGTTAGCTACAAAGCAGGAAGACTGTAAGGCAAGGCACCTAAGAACAGCAGAACTGAGCAGAGAAAGAACTGGACAATATGATTTGAAGGGGCTTTGTGTTAGAGCTGCCTTGCAAGTTGACTAAGCCTCCCAGTGAGCAGGGATTGGACTGTCAAATGCAACAGAGCTGGAGGCATACACAGAGCTCTGGAAAAATCACACATTACTGAACATCTCCCTCCTTCTCTTTTCTGCACATCATCGGGGGATTAATAAACTGTGTCCGGAGGCCAGCCAGTTCACACACACACAAGCCCTTCTTGAGGCATCTGGATGAACAAACAGGAACAGTGGCAAGGCCACAGGACTCACTGCCAGCTGAGACTACGCCCTGCCAGAAGCTATTTCAGACAGTGCTTTTTAGCAGCTTCCAAATGTACAGCTCAGCATCTAGCCAAACACAGCAGGGCTACCTTTACAACCACATATGTAGCACCCTGACTTATTAAAGACCAGTGCTTTTTATCACAGTTCCCCGAGGTGACAAAGATCCCTCTCGAACTCCCGCCGGAAGAGGCAGCAGCCATGCCGCGAGGAGCGCAGCGGGCTGGGGCAGAGGGCGCGGGCTGCAGGCGGGGCTGTCCCCTTGTAAAGGCCTCGCCACGTCCTCAGCAGCCACTCGCTCCGCCGCTCTCGGCGCGGCAGCCCCACCGGGGAAGCCACGAGCGCGGCAGGCAGCGGGCGCGCGGGCCAGCGGCACGCTGGGAAGGGGCGCGGCCGGAAGAGGCGGGCTCGTCTCCCGGGTGACCGGAGGCCGACATGGCGTCGCTGGAGGCGGCGGCGCGCACCCGGCTTTGAATGAGGGGCGGCCGGCCGGGGTGCGGCCTGTGGGAGCGGCCCTCGGCGTCCCGCGCTCTTCCCGCGCGCCCTCCCGTGACGGGCAGGTGAGCAGCGGCGCGCGTCCTTATCTCGTAGGTGCCCGCTTTCGCTTCGCCTTTCCGCGGCGCGTCTGGGCAAGGGGCCCGGCCTCGGCCCTTTCCCGCCTTAAGGCAGGCCCTCGCGGTTCTTCCCCAGAAGCGCCCCACCTCGTTCCCTTCCGTTCTTGGGACCCCGCGTGGCCGCTGCCGCACCTGGGCTCCGCGGGCCTCGACCGGCGACAGGCCTGCCTGGCAGCACGGGGCCCGCGGCCGCCCCGTGTCTGCTCCGTGCGGGGCATGGCGGGGAGGGGGAACCTCATGGGCTGGGCAAAGCGACTACTGAGTAGATCGGCAGCGTTTGGGGACCGGGGGGCTTGGCATTCATTCTCTGGGGAAAGGGGAGGGGAGCCCGTCCTGTCAAAGCTGGCGGGTTTAAGCATTTCTGGTGTTTCTCGGGGCTCTGTGGGACCGCGCTTCTTGGGGTTACTTAGTGTGAGGTTTTCTTTTGTTTCTGCTGACTGACAAATGGCATGAAAGTTAATGTGAAAGTTGCTTAGTACAGTTTTAAAGACTTAAGAAGCTCTAACGGGTCACAGAAATTTCAAGTGCTGTCGCCTGGCCTCGGTGCTGCCTCTAATGAAACACCTGAGCCCGGGCTTTTCTGTAGAATGGTGGGGCGCTATTTAATGGTCGTGAGTTCTCAATGTGTCTGCGTTGCACATATAATTTAAACAGCATAGCTTGCTGCTTTGTAGTCCTTCTGGAAGTACTGATGTGCTTTGTGGAGATTCTTTAAGCTGTCTTGCACAGCGTGTCCTGTAGGGTATCTTGATTGTAAATAGGGGGTGCTTGTCGAGACAGCTGATGTTTCAAGATGATTTAATGGTGCTGACAATGAGGGTGTGTCAATTTTTCATCTCTAGCTTTCCATGTAGCTGCAGGTAACTAAAGTCCAGGATGACTAATTATGACTGGAACAGAACTGGGGTCTCTTGAACTGTGGTTCTGTGCCTGAGAACTTCTCAGTGTTGTGATTTAGTGCATTATTTAAAGACTTTGCAAATGTGAACAAAGCTGGAGTATCATGGGATTGCATGACTTCAATCCTTGTGTTCTGTATACTGGTTTTCAGAAGGCAGTGGTTTATGTAGATAAGGATTGTCAGAGAATGCCTGTGATAAGTCAGTGGACATAGACTTTATTTTAACTAGCATTGCCTTGTAAAAATAGAAGTTAGAGTTTCTAATTCAGAACGGAGAGCTTCACGAGTTAACGTGAACAAGATTGGTACTGTGTTCAGTTTCTTGCGGAGGAAGGGGTGAGATGAGGTGGTATTACTGTAGAAGTTTTGTGGGTCTGGGAGTAGCACGCTTTAGAAGAAGTTGAAGCGCCCTATGTCCTGTGATGGAGTGCTGGGTGTCCAGGAGTAACTTGGTAATCACTGGCATGCACCGGTTTTTACTGCCTTTAATTAAAGAAGCACACATTCCATCTTGAATTTTGATATATTCTGCAGCTCCTGATAGTCTTGAAATCTCTTGCTATATTTGAGCACCTTGGATCACTTAGTTCACAGGCAGAGTAGTCTTTTCCCAGCTACCTGGAGCATTAGTGCTGGAACTACAGTATATATTACGGACATCCACCAACTACCTACTTGTAGGTAGACATGAGGTGCCTCCTAATATTTCCTTTGGATTTTGCTCCTTGATCTCATACCATAGTAGCATGGCTTCAGGGTTCAGTCATGTTGCCATTTAACCTATCTGTTTGTCAACTAGGTGTTGGAGACATTGACAAGTTCTTTCCTTCTGCCTTTGTGTTCTAAATATTATGTCTCTATATAAAGTGATAAACAAGCAAACAAAACCCCAAACAAACATACAAATTGGTCAGAAAGAGGGGAATGGACCCTTCTCATTAGGCTATAAGACTCATGGTTACTCACTTTGAAATGCAGTAGGTGCTGATTGTGTCTTTCAGTACCTGACTGACTGCTGTTCCTAAATCATTACGTTGACCTTTTTAAAATACAGTGTCTTTGTACATCCTGTCATGTACACGATTTGGAGGAGAATTTGTGTGCTTAAAAATGAAAAGGTTTTTTAGTTCTGTCTAGTAACCTTCTTAGAATTCCATCTCCCTATAAACTTAGTTGGGCACCTGCAGGTAGATGTAGCCACTCTACTTTTGTAAAATTCCATGCAAAATGAACTTCTAAGAAATCTTGTCCTTACCAGTGAAACTTTTGACTAGACTTATGATACTTGCTGGTGAAGACACACTAGTTCAGCTGTGCTTTTGTGGAGTTTTGGTGCTGACATATGTAAGCACTTTTAAGGCTATGTTAATATTTTGTACTAGGAAGTGAACTTCTCATTTTGCTTTAGAAAGGTGAGGCTTTTTCTGTGGCTACTTATGTAAATATGTAGTTGGCAGGGAACCTTTCGGTTTCAGACACATTATTTTTAGTCTCAATTTAGACACCATCCTTTGGCTAGCTGTGTTTAATGTAAGTTAAAGTCACTGTTACCAAAATGTCTTCATGTATTCTTTGCAGAGTCACAGATGAGCTGATGTTAAAGAATGTAATCAATTCAGAAAGCACTGGTAATTTAAGGAGGAAATTTTGAAGATGGTGACCCCTAGAGAAAAGTAGACAGTAACAATCAGTCCTCATTGTATAGGAACAGAGGAGAGAAGGATAGGTCCTCTGTGGGAGTTTTAACACCTTTTTCACTGACAGTAGGAGCTGAGCTGTCTAAGAACAAGCCTCTAAAGCAATTTTAGTGCCACAAAGTGACTTTATTTTAGAATTGGCTCGGTCTTATGAAATAGTGTTTAAGTAGCACATTTAGGTATGTGCAGTTAGGTATGAAAAAGGAAGTGCTTCCCACATGACAACATGCTCGTTGTACAGTGATGGCCAGTAAGAGTCTTGCTTATTGAACCACAGTTAACTGGCTCAGGTGGACTACATGTGCCACGGATTATTTGAGGGTTTGTGTCAGTGAAGTCAGAGGTGCCAGAGCTCTAATGAGGCCACTGCTGCAAGCTGAAAGCAATTGAAAAATGTTTCAGTTCAGTAAACTTCTGAACTTTCCCTCTCTTCAGTGTTTTTCTTTTATGTATCTATAAAATGTTTTCAGGGATGAGTTGCCTCATTCTTCTGATCTGGGTCTAATGTGTTTCACACCTTACTGCTGCTGTGCTTTAATCCTTTCTGTGCTCATTTTGCATATAAGCAACTGATGTGATTTTTTTTTAATTTTTTTTTTTTAACCAGTAAAAGCAGCATGAGCTACACGAGTCAAACTCCAGCCAGATTTAGTGTCTATTACAAAACTGTTGCATTGACTGATAGAATCAAATTAATTAGGATTCATGTCCTGATTTATTTTCTTTCTGTTGTAATGGAACTCGAAAGTTCAGTTGACAGGAAGTCTGATAAATGTAATACATTAGAAACAATCTCAATAATGGGAGAAGGAAAGTTCTATCTCATTTTACAAATGGGAAGCTGAGGCATGAGGCGTGTTATGCATAGCAGCGTATCAGGCTGACAGACAATCTAAACGGATTTCCTGAATTCTAGTCTAGTGTTTCACCTTTGCCGTCTGTTAAGAAATGTTATAGGACTGTATATGTCTCTGTGCCATCCTGTATCATAGGTGGCTGCTGATGTAGTTCCTTTTGGGATTGATTATCAAGGAAAGGCTTAAGAGAAGAAAGGAAAGAAGGATGTGGCCCTGCCATTAAGCATTATGGTGTCTGGGATTTTTTCCCGTTCATGAGATAAGGAGCACATGGCTCTGCTTCTTGACAGTGTTTGAGAAAGATGGACAAGAAAAGAATGAACACTTTGTTTCACTTAAAGTTTACACAGTTTACCATTACACAGGTTTAGTGTAATGATATCAGGGGAATTAAGTTTGCAGTAAACTCAAGAAATACTAAAGCTCCATGTATACATATTTATTCATGTCAGTGCTTCAGAATATAAAATTATTTACCTTTGAGAAAATTAATTAAATTTAAAAACAAAACAAAACAAAACCCAAACCAAAACCATAAACCCAAACTAAACAAACATAACCCCAAAGGCACAAAAAACCCCCTCAAAACCTTTAGCTAACCTTTAATTTTTCTTTTTGGGTAGTGCTGTCCTTAGAGCAACACTGCAAATGCTTCAAGTGCTACTTCAGACCCTGGGGAGAATGCTTGACTTGTCTTAATACTGAGCCAGTAATTTATTCACAATCCTGTTTTAAACAACTTTTAGCATATTGCTAAAATTAACGCATATATACTGCTTTGTATCTTAATTAGCAGTATAAAAACTGGTTACACTGTGGAAAGTACTTTTTAAAGGTAGATGATTGCTAGTACTACTATGGCTAGTTGATAGCATATTGTTGCCAAAACTCTGGTTGTGCATCATACATACATCTGTAGTGTCCAGAGCTTAACTTAATTGGCAAAATTGCAGTGAAGTTTCAGTGAAGAGACTGGCCAGACAGTACTTACTGTCTTGAAGGGCCTAGCGCTGCCAGAGTTGAAGTGAAATGCAGCTCTAACATAAATACATGATGTGGCTGCGTGTCTCATTTCAGAAACTTTTGTGTGACACATAGAAAGTGGAAAGGGACAAGTTACCTGATAGCTATTAAACCCTGCTAAACAGGCATACAGGTGATACTGGAAGAGTAGTCAGTCATGTATAGGAATGGTGTGGGACAGAAGGATGATTAAGTTCTGGTGGCTAACTTTTGTCAGCAGTGGACTTCACAAGCTTGCAAGACAGACTTCTTGTGGATTCTGTTGGGGTTTTTGTTGTTGTTGTTTCCATTGAGCCTATAGATTATACAATTTGGTATATAAAAAATGGGGATGAATTGAAAAGCTGAGGTTATATATATAACTGATTTATATGTACATAACTGATAAACGAGTATTGGTTTTAGTTTTGCGCTTAGATAGTAAACTTCCCAGTCCTCTCAATTCCAAACTCTTGACTAATGCATTCTCCTGTCACCTAGATATTGTCAAAATTGTTTATTCCAGAAGGTAAGGAAGTGCTTGAGCAGAATATGAAATGCTAGTCTTACCTTTAAACTAAAACCTAAATGCATTGGATGGTGTCTGCTGCTCTTGCTTCTTTGTGGGAAGTTTGATTTCTTCCTGTTAGGTCAAGAGCCGATTTAATACCCATTCTTGTATAAGGTTCTCTAAATTTTTTTAAGTCTTCCATGAAAGGAGATTAAGACAATACTAGTGTTGAAGTAGAGGTGAAATGTGTTGTATGAGGCCTTTCTCTTGTGCTAGAGCTTGGTAGTGTGGTCTGTAATTTGGTGTATACTCATTGACTTAAGCCTTCCCTTTTACAGTAAAAAAGCCTGTTTGTTTAATAATGATTTCGCAGCAGAAATTCCTGATCTGGTCTGTATGTGAAGCAGTATTTCCAGGACTATATTTATATAATGTTTAATACTAGTTACATTATCTAACAAATGAGCACCGACCAAAAGTAAGCTCCATGAAGCTCACAAATCCCATTATGTACTTTTTAATAAAATCCTCAGGGCAGTATTGGAGCAGCCTACCTAATGATCCACCTTCCTGACTCCTCCTAACTTAAAGCCTGGAATATAGAAAGTGATTTAAATGCCATAGCATGTTTGAAATCAAGCTGTCCTTCCATGGAGTACTCATGGCCTGAGGAAAATGTCACAGGGCTGCCTTCTCTTCTCGCCAGGAGGTATGTTAAACTTGCAACAGAAAATGTTGTTACACGTGTAGATGTATATAATGAAAAGCTATTTGTGAAGCCTAACCTCTTACTCTTTACTCTGAAACGTTCACCTCTAGAAGAGAGAAGGATCCTTGAATTACAGCAGATTATTCTGATTCAGTCTGTACCTGTGTAAGGGAATCTGTTGGAATAGTGTGAAATACTGAGTATGAATTTTCTAAATTATCAAATTGACTCTGAAACAAGACTAAATGGCTTCAGCTGAAGATGATTATTTTTTCTTGGCTGGGTTTCCCAGCATGATCCAGTCTGGAACAGGAATACTGATAGATTCAGGGGTTAACTGCTGTGATAGTGCATCCAGGTTGAAAACAGAGTCTTTCTTTGCTGATGATTTTTCAGTGACGCTGGTTCTAAAATGAACAATGTTTCATCATATATTTCCATCAGAATGGAAGCTAGACTTAAACAGCCGATTTTGGGTTTTGATTTAATGACTGAATTTATAACTTGTATGTGCAAGACTTGCTTATGCAAATGTTAGCTTCTTTATGACGATTATTCTGTTCTTGCATTCCCAGTGTTCAGTGCCATTGTTAGTGCATAAAACAGCAGCTGTACAGTCACTGTGTTTGATTGCCTACACTTCCCCTTTTAAAGTATCTCTAACTATGACTTTACCTATGATTATGTGCTGTTTCTTTAAAGACTGCATGTATTCAGTACTTGCATTATTTACATCACGGAAATGTCCTGATAATAGGTAGGTAGTGCCTGTGCTCCAGGTAGCTCCTCTCTCTTCTTGCAATACTATAGTTTCATAGAATGCTCCTTGCTTAGCAGCTAAGAAGTTGACTCTAAGAACCATGTAAAGATATATAATCCTCTATATCTAAATTCTTTTCTTTTGCAGGAAGGGTTTCTCACCATGGCCATAACACAGTTTCGACTCTTTAAAATCTGTACTTGCCTGGCAGCAGTGCTTTCTTTCATTAAAAAGTTAATATGCAGGTAAACAAGTGTGATTTAATTTGGTTACCTTTTCTTTTTTAATTACAGGTTCTTGCACTTCTTTCCTTGTCCCAACACCCACCTGCCACTTTCCCAGTTCATGCAAAACAAGACAGATAAAAACTAAGTCAAATTAATGCTTTAATCTTCATATTCCTTCAGAGTTCAAAAGTTTACGTTGTGCAGTTGTGAGTGTACTTTGTGGTATGATAGCTCTAATGAGTGTTTTCTAAACAGCTGACAGGGTTTTAAAAATGCCTTTTAAAAATATCCTGTGTCAAAGCAAAATCGTTCTTTGCATTTTTTATAAGTACTTGACACGTGATACTTTGTTTTTTAAGAGACTTTTGATTCGGCAGCACCCATGAAGTCATCAGTCAGTAAGTTTTCATTATAAATATGTGATTCTAATCCTGCTTCATCAAGAAACAGTTGTCTGAGACTTCAGATTCTTCTGCCTGTTGAAGGTTCTTTCAAAAATTTGGAGGAGAGTGATTAAATTTCATGGAAACTTTTTTCTTTGTTTTTTAATGAACAGAACTTATTTTTTGTTTACTCCTGTAAGTCATACATAGTGTTCTTTTGAGTTGTAGACCTATGAACATAGTAGTGTAATACCTAGAAGCATTCAAAATCCCTCAAGAGTTATGTTTGTATATTAGTAGAGTTCAGTGGAACAGTAGCAGATTACCTGAGGTGTACCTCTTAGCACTGCTGTTGTGGGAAGTACTGCTGCTTCTTGCCACTCTTGCAGAATGTTGTTTTACATAAACAAATAGCCGTTTAGGGAAATGTACTATTTTGTGTATGATGTCTACTACTTTGACAGTGAGGTTAAATCATATGCAGAATATGTGATAGACACAAATTAAATGTTTATTTCCTGTTCACCTTACTTATACCAAGAATAAGAGGCAGCTCTCAACTGATTGGTAAATTCACTACAGATCTAGTGAAGCTTGAAAAAGATATATTTTAATGCTACATACAACTGTATAGATGTCAGCCTTAGTTCTGTGATTTCAATTCCAAATTAAATTAAGAATACTTGTTGTATAAGTTTGAAAAGAAATCAGAACACTGAGCTGATGATAGCTTCTGTATTATGTAGACCGTTCACTTCTCTTAAGTGTTAAGACAGGTTTTATAAGCAGATAATTGTTTAGTAGGTGTTATGACAGTATTTTCCTCAGTTTTTCAACTTCTGAATGAAGTAAATTCTTGACATTAACAGCCAAGAAACTGCTTGAGAGTAAAAAGAACTTTTCTTCTGTAAATAGCACTTAGTTGAGCAAATGAAAATTTAAAAACTTTCACATAAGCAAGTCAGTGGATGAAATTAGTTCAGTCCATTAACTGCAGATGTTTCTCCTGTTTAATGTTAGCTGAAAAGCATGGCTTGGACGCGGTTTTTTTGGTTTTGTTTTGTTTTTGTTTTTTTTTTTGTTTGTTTGTTTGTTTGTTTTGGTTTTGTTTTGTTTTGTTTTGTTTTTTTTTTTCCCTGTAATGCTCCCCTGCATGTGAATGTGCCCGATAATCATTTAATTAAACACGCATTTTGATTCGGTGGTTATGAACTTGTGTTTATTTAGATTATTCAGTTTATATTAGGCTTTCTTTTAAGCAAGTGCCTGTAGAGATCATGCATCTTTCTGGTAGCGTAAAGCCTATATGTGGTACTAGTCATCTCTTTAGTTAAAACTTTTAATAAAAGCCTGCCTGAATCCACTGTTTCCAGGAAATAAAAGATCTAAAAAGAAATGAAACTTTAGTCTGTTTAAAATCTCTAGGTAGCTTCTCCAGCTGAGAAATCTGGATACTGCTAATTAGTAAAGAGAAACAAAACCCAGGAGCGGCATTTTACTCCCTTTGTAGAAAAAGAAGTGGAGATACATAGCCTTCCACAGTGCTGGCCTGTGTAGCATGTTCTTTCCCATGTTTCCCATGTGTGACAGAGGCTGTTGTCAGTGTAATCATTTTGGCTAGATGAATGTTTGCTATAAACCACTTGCTGGAGTCGTCTGCATCCTATAAATAGGGAAATACATAGGGAAATAATTGCAGAAGTGATGGTTTAGCATAGTATTAAACATACATATGTTGTACAGGTCAGAAGAATGTTTCCAAGCCTGGATTTCCTTTAGAGACATCAACTGAATCTAGTTAGCCAGAACCAGAAGTCTCTAATGTGTTTGAAGAAACAGCACTTTCACTTTTCTTTACCCTTAGACTTGCTTTTCAGTTTAAAAGAACTGTTTTTAAGGGGGCTAGAGTTAATTATATAAAACTTGAATATTTGATGATAGCACCTGATCTTAAGGAAGAGTCTGTTGGGCTTAAAGTAAAAAAATATATCTAATCACTCACCAGCATAGGGCAGAGGTGGTATTACAAGCAATTTAGCAATTCTGTGTTAATGGTAGAATGTTCTGTAATAGTAAAAATAATGGATGCGAACTCAAAATTGCAATTTCCCAGTTTTATTCTCATCAGTAGTAATAAATAAAAGTTAAGGTTTCTGAGCTGTATAAAGTCAGTTACATGACTGTCTTGCTGTAGAAAATTGCATAACTTGGGGGGAAGAATGAGTGTGATCTTGAATTTCATTCTCCTATGTTGTAAGGTTTTAAAATATAGTGAATGTCAGCTATGAATGTTTTAATTATTATTGATCTTTGAATGGTGTCATTAAGTAAACATCTAGGTGCTTTATTTGCGTTAGTGTGCAGTGAAAATTATTTGATGCAGCTGCTGAAATGCTTTAATTAAAACTGTTGTTTAAGTAAGTAGAAGCATGTATTGAACAGAAGCTGTTGACTCGCATAATCTCGTAATACCTCTGTTTAGACTTTGAAGGGAAGTGCTTTAGATGTGCTTTCAAATCAAGCAGCATAGAAAGTGGTTTGTTAGACACAGCATCTAAGACAAGTAGAAATACTTTTAAGTTTACGGTAGAAATGGTTATCATTGAACAAATGTAGATCAATAGTGCTTGCTTTATAAGCACTGACAATCTGAAAATGGGAACTATCTATGTCCAAGTGATGGAGTTCATTTGTCCATTTTCATAGTTTAAAATTGCTTCTCCTTCATTTCCACTACAGTTTGAAAAGTAAATTGGAAATTCTTGTAAACACCACTTTCAATTTGTAATGAAATTCCTTTGTTTAGCAAACTTTTACTGGCAGTAGTTAATACTAAAGTAGCTTAAGGACTGAATGTTTTAGCCATGACTGTTTTCAGTAGTGCTGTTCTCAGACTTCCCTTTTGTTTTTTTTAAACTTAGTGCTCATGTTTTCAGAGCTTGGAGGAATCCTACATTTTTCTTTCAGGTCTGGAAGAGGGCGAAAGTTAAGTGGAGACCAGATAACTTTACCGACCACAGTGGATTATTCGTCTGTTCCTAAACAGGTAATTGCTTAAGCGGTAGGTCGCTTTATAAATAATCACTTAACAGAGTGTTTATACTGGTCCTAGAACGTGATCAGTATATATCTTAGAAAAATATATTATTATATATGCTATATTATATGAAGAGTATACCTTAGCAAGATAAAGACGAGTTTTTACTCACAGATAATATTAACTTGTACCATATACTTCCTCTTCAGCCGGAAGTAGAAGACTGGTCATCATGGGATGAAGATGCACCTACCAGTGTGAAGATTGAAGGTGGTAATGGTAATGTGGCTGCTCAGCAGAATCCTTTGGAACAAATGGAACCTGATTATTTCAAAGATATGACGCCAACTATAAGAAAAACTCAAAAAGTAAGTATTGCACTTTCAACTGCGCTTGCTGAGGGTTTACCTTCCTTTAAAATAGGCTATAAATAAATTGGCAACATAGTCAAGGTGCTGCTGGCAAAATTAAGCTGTCCTATTGAAATGAGATCAGGTGCTGATATATAGTCTAACATGCCTGATTAAAAATACTGACTCTTTGAGATCTTGGTGAATGTGATGCTAGTTCACATTTACATCTTTAGTGTTATAAAATTTATGATTTCATAGTCTGAGGACTCTGGGAAATACAATGTGAGAACTCTTAAGTCAAGTTCTGAAAATGGAACTACTACACTAAGATACTTGTGCTTATACCCTCCCATTATTTGAACAGAGACATTCCATGTCCTACTGTACTGAAGTTTGAGGTAGCAGCACTGCTGTTTCAGGAAACAATTCACCAAGTTATATTGGGGAGGTTGGAATTAGGAAGCTGATATTTCAGAATAGCTTGCTCTTCAGATATCTGTTTTTATTATGGAGATGACAAAGGGGCATATCCACAAGAGCATGGACACTGTAAATAAATGCTGAATAAGCTTCTGGTAATTGTAAGATTTGTTTGTATGTGGAAGTCTTACAGCACTTTGAGTCAATTGGAAAACCGTTTTCACAACAAAGGTAGTCAAATACTGAAACAGATTACCAGAGAGGTTGTGCAGGCTCCACCTCTGGAAGTTTTCAAGATCCAGGGGGTTAGTCTTGAGTACATTCATCAGCCTCTGAGCTGACAGTGCTTTGAGGGGGAAGTATTAGCATTTGTACAGTGAGTGGATCTGGGAATCTGCCTCTTTTGGAATTGACAGAGGCATAAAGTAGGCTGAATAAAATAAATAAGTTCATATCTTGAGTTTCAGACACATAAGGGATACGTGATTTTAGCCACTGTCTTGAATTTGCTAATAAGCCTTTTTGGAGAAGCATTAGTGCGTGTTTTTGAGCCAAATCAGTACAAAGCTTTACCAGTTAATGTGATAGTGAATTACATTGCAGGTATTGAAACTTCTGCACAGGTATGCTACTGAAGTAGCTAAGAGAGCATCATGTTCCAAAGAAGTATAGCTGTGCAGACAGCACTGTCCTCAAGAGTAGTATTACACAGTGACCTTTCATGGAAACAGGGTTTATCCAAGGAATATGTCATGTAATTAGTAGCTTATAGGAGTACTGGGAGATGTGTCTATTTGATCTGTAATCACAGATTGAGTCACATTAAGTCATATGACTTAAGAAAAAGCTGGTGGAAAAAGGAGGGAGTATGTGTCTTTTGCATTTAGCTTCTCTCCCTTACCAGTTCCTCTGGCTGTAACAGCTACCAGATTCTGAGCAAGTTTGAGGCACTGTGGTGTTGTACGTCTGTATCCTCACAGGCACAGAGTTAGATGAACCTGTGCAGTACTTTGACTCACCACTTTTCCTTCTTTTTTTTTTTTTTTTTCCCCCTCTATATTTTCAGATAGTTATTAAAAGACGAGAGCCTTTAAATTTTGGGATACCAGAGGGAAACACGGGATTCTCTAGCAGATTAGCAGCTACACAAGATATTCCTTTTATTCACCAGTCTGTAAGTATGTGCTAAGTATCGATCTCATACTTGATAGTTAAATGACTGTTGTGTAGGAGAATGAATAGTCTGCCTAAGGTCTGCATTGTGAGAAGCAAGAACAATAGTTGTGGAGAAACATAAATTATTTTAAAATGGAGTATTTGGTTCAAAGCAATGAAGTAGTTGATCTAATTTTAACTAATGTATTCTACTGAGAAACTTAACAGATCAGTGATTAAAAAGGCAAGAAGCTTCCAAATACTTTTATAATCTAAAGCAACGGACTGTACATTTGGGGCTTTCTTGATTCTACACAATAAGTTCCTAACAAAAAAGTAGAAGGCTTTTCGGTTTGTTTGTTTTTCTTTTAGAAAGCCTCTGGGTTACCTTAGACCTGTTTTTAACTTTCTGCAAGGAAATCCCTTTCTTTCTGCAGGGGTTGTATTCTGATTGTATTCTGATTTTATTTTTTTTTTTTTTTTGTTCTTCAGCCTTTTTAAAAACAGACTGGTTACCCAACAGCCTGGCTATTTAGAGGGAGATGCTCTCCCTCCCTTCTCCTTTGCCTTCTTTAATGGTGCTTCTGCTTTGTTTAATGTAGTGCACAGAAGGGTCTTGTCAGAAAGCAGCACAGAAGCTTAGAACCTTAGACAATCTATACTGCAGATAATTCAGGAAAGGAATTCTAGTGAAGAAAAGCAGCACTCAAGTGACAGTGGACACACCAACATGTGAATATACCTGTTGGTTTGTCCATGCAGCTGCCAGAAATCTACTTTCTACTCATTTCAGCTGCTGAACTTATTAGCTGAGAAGTGTCATCATATCTCAAATATTTCTGGAAGTCTGAGGCATTGAAGGTAAAAATAAGTGTTTTATCTCATTTTTTCATGTTTTGTTTCAGCCTGAACTGGGGGACTTGGATACTTGGCAAGAAAATACTAATGCCTGGGAAGAAGAGGAAGATGCTGCCTGGCAGGCAGAAGAAGTTCTTAGGTAACTGAAAATAATGTAATACCATGTAAACTTTTCACATGTGAAAGAACCAAATGGAGGTTGGTTTGTTGTAACCTTTCTGATAAGGGCTAAGAATTGTTAATCAGTTCTTAATACAAAGGATTTTTATGCATCTGAGCTCTACGTAACTGGCACTGGGCAGAATGCATTTTGGATCTAATTAATTTAGTAGGTGAGATAGTTGGGGAAATCGCAAATAAACATTCTGGTCAACTAGTTATTGTAATACTTAGGAAAGTTTACTTTTTTCAACCAGTAGAATAAGGGAGAAGTCACCAGCACCCTTTTGATGCATTAATGATGGACAATAAATTCAAGAAATTCTAATAGTGTCAGTCTTCCTCTGCAGCAGCTTCACGTGTGAGAATACGGTTGTAAGGCAAATATTTTTGTGAACTTAATCAGATACCTGTAGGTGTACACTCTGGTCAACAGCTTGGGTTTGATTTCTTTTTTTAACTTCAGTACTGAAGTTCTTCCACCTCTTGTCTTTCACTAATGGATCACAGCAGTATGAGCTTTGTGATGTGAATGATGTGGCTTGGGGCTGGTTTTGTTCTAAGGATAATACCTTTTCCCATAAAGAGTATCAGTAGACTCAGTAAGATCTTTAATCTGTGAAGGGCAATCTGTTGAGACTTAACCTATGGTGCATCAGACAAAGAAAATGAAAGAGTGAAAAATGCTGTTTGGTTTTTTTTTATTTTTTTATTTATTTATTTTTTAATCTTTAATCAAGAAATGAACCAACTACTTTTGCTGACTGCAGAATCTGTGTTGTACTTTACTTAACCCTTGCCACATTCAATTACAGACATTTTCAGGACTCTGAAAAGAAGTATTCAAACTTTCCAAAGCAGGGACTTGTCTTACACAGAGTAGAAAGTAGTTTTCTCACAAGCCCCATTTTTTCCAAGTGTCATCCTGTTTGATTGAAGCTGTCCTAACAATTCCAGCCTGGCATATTTACTATTGAGAGGCTTCAGCTCAAGTGGTTAATTTTCATACAGTTCTTTTCTGGCCCCACTAAAAATATCAAACTTTACTAGTTTTAGAAGAGATGTGTATGTGTCCAAATACTTCAAATTCATGGAACAAACATGATGAGAACTGTAACTCTCTGTATTACGTACTGCTTGGCCAGCTATGAATGGCTGCCTTGGTACAACTGATCCTTGTGTAAGCTGTATCCCAGCTGTGAGAAGTAAAAGTTTATTTTGTTCATGACACACCAAATTACAATGTTCTTTTGTAATTGAGGAAAGTGCTGGCTGATTTCTAGCAAAATTGGTAGGAAATACCTTCAGGGCTTACAGTTTCTCTTGCAGTAGACATCTGTGGTGTAATTAACATCTGACACTCAACATAACACTGAAGTATAGTACTTGGCAGGCCTGGCTTTGCTTCCAACAGACTGTAGTAAGAAAGTGATCTGGAGTTTCTTCTTAATACTAGAAGACTGCATCTTGGTCTTGCAGTCTGCTTTTGGGGCATTCTCCTCACTTCCCAGCATGTTCTGGGCTGGGATACACTGAAATTTTCCAGTCAGTGTTGAATCAGTGTAGAAGATGATAAACTGGATTTTCAGTTAATTAAAGTTAGCTAGAACTTAGTTTCTTCTGCAAATTGTAGATGCCTTTCTGTACCTTTAGACTTTCTAATAGCAATGAAGTTGGTTTTTCCCATTGGGAACAGTTAAACTAAGTGCTGGTGCGTTTTTAGTTGTGTTGAAGTAGAGGACCAAATGGAAGGCATGAATACTTTCGTGATTTAAGCAGCTTATATTATTCCATCCAAAGCCCGCTGAACTCCTTGCTTTGGAACTCAGAAAGAGTCAGATATGGCTGCAGTTTGTCTCGTGCTTTTCTTGCACTAAAAAAGAAAAAAGTTTAGAGCTCAATGTTTTGAATGTTGACCAAGTAAAAGAGCAGTGGAAAGGAAGTCACTTTGCAGCAAGCTGCTTGTTTGTATTTTTTTGGGGACTTTAGTTCCTTCGTTTGAGGTGATGTGAAGGTCTCTCTCATTAGAGTATAACTAAAGTCCAGTAAAACTACTCAGCCAATAGAGGGCATGGAAACCACTTCTCTGTTCAGAGGAGTTCAGCAATATGCAGTTTTTAGTAGGGAGAAGAAACACGGACTGGTATGACTTTCCTCACTTCAGAATTGCAAATGAGTAGCATTACTTAGCACCTCATGTAGCTTTTAGGATTCTTTAACATGCTGGCTGGTGTACATACAGCTTTTCCCCTTCTGCGTCATTAAGTGGATGTGCACGGGTAATTTAGATACATTGAAAGTTAACATTTTGTGGCCCTGTCAATTACATTTTTTTGTTCTTTTTTAATAAGCAAGTCTTTATCCTGACTGAATCTTTGTTAAATTTCACCTTTTCAAGTGAATAAAGCTTCATATTTGTTTTTACAGTCCTCCCACAGGCTACTTAGTAAAATTTAAATATCTGATAAACTGAATCCAAAATGGGAGTAACTTCCTTATTCTATTCTAATACTGCTTATGCAATGCAGGGGAGAGAGCTACAATGTGCCACTTGGGGTATGGATCCAGTTGTTGAGCCTGCTCCACTAAGTGATGTGTTGTAGCTGTAGTGGGGAACAAAATGCATAGAATTTTGTGTTGTTTTTGCCGTTTGCTCTAGTCAGCTCTGTATTTGTGGAAATTTGAAATCTTTTTCTGTAGACAAATTCTTTGAGCTAGCTAATAGTGATGTCCAGGGCTTTATAGCAGTGATGAGGAATAATGCCAAAAGGATGCACAGCTGAAGACTCTTACTTCATTTCCTTAAAGACTATTGTTTATGCTTGTACTGAACGCAAGAGTGCAACACACATCCTGAGCATGTGGAAGGGAGTGTTAGAAGTTATCACCTCATCTGATTATGAGGGAAAGTTTGTAGTACTTGCATTACCAAGAAGATAACTACCGATGCTTCTGCTGAGAGAAAGAGGAACATAAGTTGGTGATGTAGACAAGTCAAACTGTTTTGATCTGAATTTGAAGAAACAGGTAATCTTAATAGTCAAAGTATTAGATAGCTGTTTATTCTTTTTCTAAATACCTTTAGGCCTTAATAATAGCCATATGATAGCTATACACTCTCACTGATTCTCTTACTCTCAGTCTTTGAGAATTGAATGGGTTTTACATTGTAAAATAATTGAACAATTCTTACTGCCTAAGACTAGATTAATCTGGAGAAAAAAAACAGGACTTCAGCACAATAAAAGAATAACTGTTCTGAGCCTGACTACAGTAAACTTCAGCTCTATTCGATTAGTTATAAAAACCTACCTATTGATGTAATGACATCAGTAAATGATTAAGGTATGACCATGCTAAAAATTGGATTCCTGTTATTTAGCATTTCACGTTTTCTTTAATTACAGACAACAGAAGATAGCAGAAAGGGAAAAAAGAGCAGCAGAGCAGCAGCGGAAGAAAATGGAGAAAGAGGCCCAGAGGCTAATGAAAAAGGAGCAAAACAAAATTGGTGTAAAACTGTCCTAACAGAAACCAGGCATCAATGGCAATGCCAGTGAAGAAGAGAATTTCAGCTCTACAACACACATGTTGGTATTGATTTTAAGTATTTGTAGGACTTCAACATGCTGCTTGGTTTCAGCGTGTTCTTCAGGTCACCTTGGAATCCAGGATTCTCCCCAAATACCTTGAACTACTAGTTGGTTCTCTTGAAGGAGAAAAAGCCCACAGAAAATCATGCCTTGATGGAATCGCGATTCCTGCAGTCGTTCTATTCCAGTGCTGTTCTTTGCAGCAGAAGCGATTGAGCAGGGATGTTGATTGAAAGACACTCTTAATGAACAGCTGAAGCCTGCAGAAAAGAATGTAAATATTCAGTGGTGGGAAATCTACTGTATTGCCTGTGCTTACCTGAAACATGTAATTAAACAGTTTTAAAGAACCCTTTTTTTGCTGCCTGATAAAGAATGTCTGCTTTTGCCTTTTTATAAAGGTATTTATAAATACTTCAGCGTTTTCCATGGGTGATCATATTTTGACGTGTGCAGAAGAAAAGCACCTGTTATAGATGACCTGCGACTCTAAATGTACTCCTGGGAGGTTATGCTATGGTGGAGCACAAGTCAAAGCTGAACACTGAAGCGGCTTTATTGTCATTTTGTCACTTGCAGCTTCCTGTGCTGCCTTGCCCATTTACACATGACGCTGCAGTGGCATCATCATGCAACAGCGGTGCATGCTGCTCCGTTCTTACGCAGGCAGATGTGAACACAGGGGAGCCGTTTCATCACTTACATGTAGTGGTAAATTTGTAGTTACAGTGGAAATTCTTCCTACAGTTAGGAAAAAACCCCCTCACACCTTATACTTTTTGCATAGGTAGTATAATTGAACAAAAAGTGTGTCCTGTTGATAAAGCTAGTGTGAAAATTCTCAGTTCAGTTCACAGCACTTCTCAGATTCCATTTTTGTACACTTACTGTATGTATTTCCCCTGGAATTCCTCTGGTAAAGTGTGTGGCGTAGATACACAGCAGAAAACAGCCATGCTTTTGAGAAGACGGGAAGTTTCACATCTGCTGGAAGGGAAGGTTTGCAGTTGAAGAGGAGTCAGTGTGACTCTCAGGCCCAGCTCACAGCTATGGTGAATGCCTTCTCCATCTTCTGTTGTGTGGATGCTGTTTTCCCTGCATTTGGGGGTTGTATGGATTTCTTACCTGTGACAGATGAGTGAAACCAGCAAGTTCTGTGCCTGAGCCTTGTACTCTGTGCATACAGGGAGCAGGGAAGTTGTAAAGGAATGCAAAAGGGCAAGGGGCTGTCGGACTAGATCATGCCTGCCTGGAAGAATAGAATTCTTAACTAAGTTTTAGTAGGTTCTGACACACGTTTTGCTTGAAAGATAAGTAACGGAGAAAATGACAGTAAGAGTGACCTTCAGTGGGCTTGGTCACTCACAAAATGGTTTTAAAAATGGTTAGCATGCTTGTCATGTGCTTAAAATCTTGATTGAAGCAGTGATTTGACGGCAGTTTTCAGACATGAAATAAGTCCTTGAGGAATGTTACATTTTAAAATAGATTTTAGAGGGCAACAATATGGACTTTTTTGTGCATTTTTTTCTGCACAAGTGTTGTGGCTGGAATAGGGTGGATGGCTGCAGTCAGGGCAAACTGAATAGTGGCATGGCAAGTGAGTTTGCTGCTCATGCACGCCTCTGAAGCATCTGAGGGTGAATGGGAGAAGGAGAGTCTGTCAATAAGCTTTAATAATCCATGTCTGTCCTTTTAGTCACACTGATGAAGCGAGGAGGTACAAGTCACAGCTCACTTGATGGTGGAGGGCAGGGAGGCTGCCCTCCATCAAATAGTAGGCAAATAGTATCTGTTGCTGATTTAAGGTCAAACCTGTTGGAAGCTACATCTCATAATTTACAAATCAGTTTAGTGCTTCCTATTGCTAGTTGACAATGTAAAATAGATGCAAATAAATACTATTTATTAAAATAAAACATGGGCTAGTTAACAAAAAGCTAGAACCAAAGCCCCTGAATGCATCATGAAAGTGTGTTTGTTTTTTGAGCCTTCAGCCATTTGAAAAGCCACTGGGTGCTGCCACCCTCTGCCAGTCAGCCCTCCTGCAGTTGCATGCTGCTTTGCTGTGCTTCTCTCCACATCCCTGCTGTGCTTGAGCACAGCTGCTCGAGACATCACTTCTCCTCATGGACCATGTGCTGGCACGATGCCAGTTAGGATATGGTGCTCTTGTAGATACATGTTAAACCCATGCAGTGGTGGTACATTTCATCTTACCTGTGCTGTGTCTTCATTCCTCTTTCATACACCTTGATTTTTACCCTCAACAAATATGAAAACACTTCTGCTAATTTTTTTTCCATAGCTGTTGCTTCATTATTATCTTACTAGTTTGAGTTCTTGAGGGATCTGCTACATGCGCTGTGTACCTTGGTTTCTTCCCCTCCTGCTGCCATAGGCTCCTCCTTGTCCCTCTCACACTTGGCCTGTTGGCCATGTCCTTTTAGTTCTTCACTGAAAGCTACGGCTTGATTGCCTTCACTGTTATTTCTGGCTATGGAGAACTGACCTGCTACGAGGACTGAATATCATCTTTTCCTTGGCTGTGCTACGGTTGGTCATGTTTGCAGTGTCCTGTCTTCATTTGTCTGAAGTGTTTTGGAGCAAAATTCTCACTTGTTCTTCTCATGTAGGACGCACATAAAACAGTGTTTTCATTTTGGTGTGTTTCTAGAGGGTGGGATTTAGGAGAGGGTTGCTTTAGGGTGAAAGGAAGGAGAAATGAGTAAGTAATTGGAAGTTAAGAATAGCCTTGAGAGAGGGTGGACATAAGTAAGGGTGAATTTCAGGGCAGGAGGTGGGCAGTGCCCGAACCTTTGTGTTTTCATCAGCTGATGGGCATGTTGGGTACCCCTTCAGCTGAATAGTAAAGAAAGTAATTCTTGTTCCTGGGCTAGAAAGCAAAATGCATAATGGTGTTATCAGCAGGTGGTACTTCAGCATCCACATCCTCTGTGGATGGGGGAATAAAAGGCACCTGTTGCCGAGCAGTTAAATGCCTCATGTGAGCTGAGCAGACCTAGAAGACTTTCAAGGGCAGAAGCAACTTTGATGTTACTCTGGTGTTAGCACCTTATGTCTTCAACAGCACATTTCAAAACACTACTGCTAAATGCAGCCGGCCCGAACGATGGGCTGAAATCAGCCTGGAGAAGAGAAGGCTCCAGGAAGATCTTAGAGCAACCTTCCAGTGCTACAGGAAATCTGGAGGGGGAGTTTTTACAAGCACGTGTGATAGGACAAGGGGGAATGGCTTTAACCTGACAAAGAGTAGACTGAGATTATGTATTAGGAAAGAGTTCTTCCCTGTGCGAGCAGCGAGGCCCTGGCACAGGCTGCCTGGAGAGGCTGTGGCTGCCCCATCCCTGGCAGTGTTCAAGACCAGGTTGGACACAGGGGCTTGGAGCAAGCTGCTGTAGTAGAAGGTGTCCCTGCACATGGCAGGCGGTTGGAACTGGATGAGCTTTAAGGTCCTTTCAACCCAAACCAAGCTGTGATTCTATAAAACGAGTTTGTCCTACTGTAATTTTAAACCCAGGCATGGGTTTGTGCTTTGTTGCCTCTTGCTGCAGTAGAGAAATCCAAAACTGTAATCAAGTTGGTAACATCTTATGGTATAAAATACTGCTCTCTTGGCCCTGAGCAGACATGCTCTGAAGCAGGAGCACAGCATTTTCTGACATGTCTTCTAGTCCCAAGGGGGGACACCTATAAATGATGCAATTGCACCTGTAACATCTGCATTTACCCCACACACTGGCCCTGATGTCCATGTAATGACAAAGCTTCTGAAAGCGACCTCAGAGCAACGTGTACTGCAGCAGCTTCACAGGGCACGCCAGGCCTGCTGGAGCCCAAGGGGCCGGGAGAGCACTGGAGAGCAAGTTATTGGCAAAGAAAGCAGGATGCTCTCATAGCATCTTTGTGAGCTCCAGGGGACTGTATCGCATTGAATTGTCTGTTAATTCTCTTCCTTGAAATAATGCTTAAAGAACCCTGTTGAATCTTTGTTGCAAACACAAATAATGCAGAACCCAGGCATCACAGGGATGTGAAAGGACCCCAAGTTGCCTCTGCAAGCATCAGTGTGCATCACCTTCAAGTGCTGCCAATGCTCCCCACACACTGGCTAATTCCTCCTCCCAAAGCTGCTGAGCAACGCATGGCACTGTCAGGCCATGATACTCTCCTGAGAGCACAGAAATGGGAAGCTGCAAGGTTCCAGAGGGCTGCGCCAGGTTTCAGAGCAGGTCCCGTGTGTCTGTGATGCAGTGTGGGTGCAGCAGAGTGGGCGCCCATGGACACAGACCCACTGCTGCCTTTTCCTCTGTCTGAGTGCTTGTGCTTGGAGCTCTACTTCAGTTTCCTCAGTCTAAGTCTGTGCTCTCTGTCCTGTAGCCATGTTGCTGAACGAGGAAAGTGGCCAGTACTTTATCTCTATACTGACTCACGGATGGTGGCAAATGCCCTGTGGGGGTGGTTGCAGCAATGGAAGCAGAGCAACTGGCAACGCAGAG
>WYDI02025554.1:0-16888 GCA_009867235.2 Psittacus erithacus | reverse complement strand
ACATGGTTTAGTGTGAGGTGTCCCTGCCCATGGCAGGGGGGTTGGAACTAGATGATCTTGAGGTCCTTTCCAACCCTGACTATTCTATGATCCTATGATTCTAAACTTATCCTTATAACAAGCTTCAAGACTCCCAACAACATACATTTTTGGTTACAGTCCAAATATATGCACAAGACAAGTGAAATACTCGAGCAATTGCACCATTGAGTAGAGCACTACACAAGACAGGGACGAAGGATGTGCTGGGTGGAAGCTGCCTACGAAATATGTGTGTTAACCTCTAAACTGAATTGATACTCTGGACAACAGATGGAAAGAGCTAGCATGCTTTCTGGATCACATGGGTGATAGCCTTGTCGGGCTCGAGTCTCTATGTAGCTTACTTAACACCATAGTTTCACAACCGTTTGAGGTGAGTGCTGCCACAAGAAATACCCTTCCTTTCTCTGTGTGTGTTTCGTGCTACCCGTGAGCCAGGGAGTCTGCTCAGTGAACCAGTGAGGGAAGTGACCGAGCTCAAGGCTAGCTCAGCAGACAAACAAGAGACATGAGCTGCAAGTCTCCTTGATTTCCCTGGTCATGTTCACTGCGCAGATGCACTGGCACCAAAAAGGCACCAGCACAGGAGAAGGACACACTCCCTCCACTGGGAGCAAGAGGACCATCTGTGTAGGCAGCAGCGCTGTTAAAAACACCAGTTAAAAGACATCTTGTGGAAATACAGGATTCAGCTATTTTATTTTTTCGAAACAAGGAATACGTTTCTGAAACAATTTTTAGTGCAAATCAAATAGTTAAAAGCAAAACTATGAACTCTTAAAAGAATCTACAATACTTGAAGTACCTATCTTATCCCTATTCCCCTCTGTCTCAGGCGGTTAGCACCAGGGACAGAGTGGACTTTAAATTTTGGTACTGAAGAGTGTACGGCGTAAAGAGCACAGGGCCAAGAGGCAGCAGCCACGAAGCAATGTGCCAATATTGTAAATGGGTTCTGTGCCTCCTCTGCGGGTACTGAAAGCCCACATGACAGTTGGTATAACAGGGACTGCTAGAGCCAGAACATCTGTGAGGGGGTTGCTGCTCCAGTAGCTCCTCTTGGTGTCTATCTGAGAGGAAGTATGAGCATACCCAAAGGCTTCATCATCATGAGGGTCTATGAAATCGAGTTCTTTCATGAAACGGTTTTCATTAACTCCGCGCTCCACCAATCGGCATGGAGACTCCATGGGAGACAAAAGGATGACAGAGTTTGGATCACTCGGAGTTAAATCCACTGCAATAGCAGAATCGGTGAAGCTTCCAAGAGAAAACTCATCCAGCTCCTTCAGTGGAGAAGGTGGGCTTAGAGGAAAGGTATCATGAGCACTGAAGATGCTTTGGAAGAACTGCTCCAAATCTAGGCTATATGGCACCACGTCAGTCTGGATGGCCTTTTCTACCATCGTGCTGATGCTTTTCTCCTCCTCCTGGGGGGAAGCTAGTTTTTCATCCAGAGCATTTTCAACCATCTCCTTATTCACAGCAGGATTGCAGGGAACTGTATCACTCAACGCAGAGGTTCTGGTGATCAAACTCTCTTCACATGAATCAGTCTCATTAGCTGTGTCCTCATGTAGAAGCAGTTCACTATCTGCCACCTCCTCCAGAGCTTGCTCCTCAGTGATGAGGCTGTCTGCTCTCATGGCAAATGGCTTCCCTTCCAAGTCACACGTGTACTCCAGGTGCTGCTCATCCTGCACAAAGCTGTGCTGAGCCACCTCCATGCTCTGCAGCAAAGATTCCAGCTTCTTGTTTTGAATGTTTATGTCTAGGAAATATTTCTGCATTTTTTTGTCTTTCTCAGCCATGCTGTTTTTCATGGTTTCAATAACAACCCTAAGTTGTTTAATTTCACTTTTTGCTTCCTTTAAGGCCAGCTCTGCCTCCACACGATTGCACTCTTCTTCAATCCAGTCTTCCCTCATCCGTCCCAGCTGAGCTTTGAGCTCTTCTATTTCTTCTTCCCTGTAGCAGAATAAAAGCGTTGTGACGCTGCTGCTGACTGGCCAGTTAAAGAATCAACATAAGGGTCCCCCATGCTGGAATGGTTGCGCTGCGGAGATGCTCCAGGAAGGAAGCAAACTCCTCCATGCCCCATTTGCTGCCATCCCTGAGAGAGCTGGCAGAGATGCAGCCAGCTGCCAGCCAGAGTCACCAACCTCACCACGCAGCCAGTAACCACAAGTGGGTACCGTGGTTTATGTAAGAGCTTTTCTTTCATTAGAGGAGCAGCAGGACCTTTGTAGTCATATTTTGTTGAGAGAGGCAGAACAGGAGACTAAGGTCCCATGCTAGCAGGGAGAAACTGCCTTATGGATAAAGGCCTCTCAATGGTAAATCAGACTGGTAAAATATAATCCTTTAAAAAATATTCTATAGTGAAAGTTTAAAAAGGGGAAAAGAGACAGCTATATTCATATTAAACTGCATGGTATGTATTCTCTGAGAACACTATGAGACCTGAAATACCTGAAAATAACCTCATCAGACTGATCAGATTCCAAATTTCTTAATGCAAACTTTATGTGGTCATGAAATGAGTAAAAGCATGCAGTATTCCCACCCTTAAATGTTCCTGAATAAATCGTTCTTTCTCTGATTTTGGAAGTGAAATTTACCTCTCTTTGAGTTTACCCTCAGATTCCTTCAGCTTGGTTTTCAAATGCCGTACTGTGACTTCTTTCTGCTGCAGAGGTGTCAAATACTGCTCTGGACTTTGTGGCTTAATGTTGTGACTGTCACAAGAATTATTGTACCTTCCTGATCGCCTGCAAAGAAAACACACAAACCATCACATAACATCATTCCTACTGTTCTTCCATCCTGGCCAACAGAAAAGCATCCCATTGACTGATACAAAATTTTACTCCTTTGGGGTTCCTCAGTGTTCACACAAGTGAGTCCCTCTGGCAAATCAGAGTACTTGAGGGAACAGCTGATTTGTGGCTATGTGCAAAATCTACTATTTCTCGCACTTGGTTTCAGTGCCATGACATCAAATGAGACATTTAATGCTAAACCACCCAGCCATGCCCTCACCCAAAATGGATGGTGTGCCCATGAGCAGGCAGCTCGACCTGGCCAGGGTCCCCAGCTGTGGACACGGACAGGCAAGGCTGAGTTCAGCTCCACATGGGAGTTATGAAGCCCAGCATGCTGAAACCTCGATTCATCCTACCTAGCTTTAGGTGTGCGTCTGACATGCTTGGCTGTTGAATTGCCTGAGAGACGGAGAGGGAGGGAAACAGCAGCAGTGTGGTGGCATTTTCTTCTCTATACTTATGTGCTGCATTCTCTGGCAGACATCTGCTTTCCTTCCTGTACAGGAAACTGCACTCCTCAGGAGGGTGCCCAAGGCTGGGTAGGGTGAATTTTCACCCAAGTGAATAATATTTTCTATACTACCCCATCCAGTTGTCTCCAAAGTGAAAGGACCCTTGAACAAAAGAACCATTAAATCCCTATGAGAACTGAAGGCATGAAAGCACATGAAGGAGCCTGCCTTGGGGTGAAAACAAACTCCAAAGGGCTTTGACTAAAAGTAACCTTGAATTTTACAGTGCTGAAACAACAAAGCTTTTACAAGGGATGGAGCACCCTGTTGACTGTCAAGCCACCAGCAGGAGGAGTCACACCTATGCTGAGGAGCAAGGTGACCTGCTCTGCAACTGGTACAGCTGATCCCACGTTACAGTGCAGAGAAGATAAGTCATGCGCTGAACACCGGGATGCTGAAATAAGCACTTGCCTCATCACTGGGCTGCTCTCGCTTCCTTTGTATGAGCCTGAGTTGCTGCTGCTGACTGAAGAAGCCCTGTAACTCTGATGGATGTTAGGAGGACTCAGCTGGTTTTTGCACAGTGTTGGCAATGGGTCCTTTTCATGGGAAGCAAGTGGGCTGGCTCCAGGCTTGTAGGATACGGATCCATTATTCCGACTATAAGGGCCACGACTGGAGGGGAACCAAATAGTCAGAAGATTATTGTGGTTTAACCCCAGCCAGAAAACAAGTTCCACAAAGCCACCCACTCCCCCTGCCCCTGGTGGGATGGGGAGGAGAACCAGAAAAAAACATAAAACCCATGGGTTGAGATAAGAACAGTCTAATAACTGAAATAAAATGAAGCAAAATATAATAATAATGATGATAACACCAATTGTAATGAGAAGGGAGACAAAAAGAGCTGAATAAAAACCAACAAACACAAGCAACGCTCAATATGGTTGCTCAGCACCTGCTGACCGATACTGAGCCTGACCTGAGCAGCAATAAGTCCCTTTCAGGTGACTCCCCCCAGTTTACATGTGGGGCATGAGGTGCTGTGGTATGGACCACACCTTTGGCCAGTTTGGGTCAGGTGTGCTGGCTCTGCTTCCTTACAGCTTCCTGTGCCCCTCCTCACTGGCAGAGCACAAGAGACTGAAAAGTCCTTTTTCAGATTAAGTGCTACTAAGCAACAACCGAAACATCGGTGTGTTATCAGCATTGTTCCCACAGTGAAGCCAAAACACAGCATTGTACCAGCTACTAGGGAGAGAATGAACTCTATCCCAGCAAAAACCAGGACAAGTATATTGGATTATCCTCACCACACAACCCTTATTTTACACATGAAGTTGTCCAACCACTAAACCAGACAGATAACTGTGAGTGGCTGAGAAGAAAGTCCTGAAGCCACCAGCCACTGCATGTCCTTTCACTGACTGCAAGGCTCTCAGTTTGAACCACGTGATCTAGGGAAACCTCAGCCACCTTCGCATTTGTCTGTGGATAGCACAGTTCCCAGTGACTCCATCATCCACGTTCCCTGAACTCCCGGCTCCATTAAGTAATGAGAGGCCTGCAGCCTGGATTAGTACCACAAGAACCACTGCAGGTTCTGCAAGAACTGCAGATTTCCCTGTCCAGGCCTGCAGAGAGATGTCCGTCTGTGGAGGTTTGCTGTAAGGCTGCTTTCATGCTCCTCAGCAAGCAGCCTGAGGGATCACAGTGTGCAGCGAAAACAGATTTTGTTTGAGCCACTGTTCCTTTCTGTTGCCTTTGGCATCTGGGTGTTTCAGCTGCCACTGTCAGCTATTCATTTCCTTAGATATAGTTTGAACCCTGCTGGGAGTAGGCTGGAATAGTATTAAAATAGACAAAGGAATGCACAGCCTTTTCTTTCTTCCTTCCTTCCAGTTTCGCTCATACACATCTACCTTTCTTTTCCCACACTTTATTAAAAATCTGACTGTCAACTGTGTGTGTTTGAAAGCAATTGGTATCTGCGCTGCCCAACAGCTGCCAAAGGGCTGGGGAACCCTGAGGACAGCCTACTTCGTTTGCCTTCCTGCACTACTATGCTGCCGCCTTCTTCCTCATGTTTAAAACAAGATTGGAAAATGGTAAATCCAGCCAGCAAAAGAGAAAGCTGGAACATAAAAATTTAAACCCCACACAATTATGAAGCAAAATCTCTTCTTAAAATCATTTGATTTGGTTTCCTCCCTTCTCTGAAAGTGGAACAGCTAATAAGGAACAGATGGTCGAGCGGCTGCTACAAACCTTCATGACACTGCTGTGGTTTGGGTGATTTTACAATTATTTTACAATGAAGCACAGGGCAGTGGTTTGTGAAACACTGGAATGTTTCGTAGTGAGTTAAGTCAAACAGTTAAAAAAGAACCTATTGCAAAGGAGACATCTCCTTCCACTTTGTATAGTACAGCACCAACTCTGGCGTGAGGCAGAACTTATATGGACTGTGCATAACACAGCAATGCATTTGAAGGAGTCTTATGACAGAGGACTTCTGTCCAATTCAGTAGGTCAATATGCTATAATTTAAAGTTATATTTAAATGCACAATAATATATGAAATTTTGCATAACCTCACTGAAAGTAAGGTGATTTTAGGGCTTTGTATTATGCTTAGTACTGTTTCTTCCCATAGCCAGTACCTTTACTTGTTAGATTTAATCTAGCGAGAGCATAAGTAAGTTTATTTTTCTAACAGTCTCACAACACAGATACGAAACTGCTCATAAAGCATCATTCAGCTGATGTCTGTACACTGGGGCACACTGTGATCCTGGAGTCGTCTGTGTAACTCAAGCATATGGGTACGCCGCTGCTGGTCCCTGCCTGCCAGCTCTGCCACAGAGGGCAGGAAACCAGCCCTGTCAACCTGAACTCTTTCCACCTACTCCAAAACCTGTATCCAACAGGGATTGTGTGGGCAGAGAGCACTGTGCACACCCCAATCCCACCGCCCTCCATTCACAAGCTGCCTGGATTTGCACTCCACACATGATGGGGAGAAACCCCACAGAAATCTTTATGAAAGGTTCGGTCAGACAGATGAGCATGATGTGTTTTAAAGCTTGCATGTAGTTTGGGTTATGTAAAGGTTAGGCCAGGCTGTTTAAGAAAAAAGCATCAAAGGCAATATTGTCTGCTTATTTCCTACAGAAATAAGATCATGACCCGGAAGGGTAGAAGTCGAGCTGACAATTTATTACAAAGAGGAAATAAAGTAATAAAACCAAAAGGTTAAATGGCTAGAAGTACTGCTGTTAACCAGCATACACACAGTTGTTTCCGCCTCCACTCCAGCCAATGCCTTTTCTGCCTTACCTGATATATCTCCATACCTGTCATGAATAAACAACATACATAAATACCATTTGGCTGATCTGACATGCTGGCAATTTGTGTGCTCCAAATACAGCATCATTTTTTCTTTCTGCTATCACAGTTCTCATGAGTGTGGGTGCTGCCCGAGAACACAGTGTTACCCAAATTGTTTTAAATCTCACAACACAGGTATTGTATGCATTAACTGCAAGACCTTACACAGCAGTCTATCTTTGCACAAGCAGCACTTGCAATGTTAAGGAAAAACTGCTTTGCTTACTTGCGAGAGAAAGAAGATTTCTTGCTTCCAGCAGCAGACAGATGGACTTCAGGCGCTGAAATACTGCCTGTGCTGCCTGAAGAGCTAAAATCAGCTTCACTGCCTGGAAAGAAAAGGGGAAGAGTGAAAACATGATGGAAATTATAACTCAAAGACTGTTTTCAAAGGAACAGTGAAGCACAAGCATCCTTCCTTTGTCCGTCCCGTGTGAAGTTGCATGGATTTTCAAACGTCCCCGAGGGCAAGCCCTGGATTTGTTCCAGACTTTCACTATTTCTTCAGAACTGTCACGTCCACAAGAGCTGAAAAAACTTTTGGACACATGCCCTTCATGCTGCAGAAGCCATTTTAGGACTTTGGGTAGGAACATTTGTTGTGATAACCTGTTCGCTTTCCCACAGCCATCAACAGGTGAATGAGGCCACTCACGTGTCTCCTTTGGGAGCATAGCCATTAGGAGTACACAATTCTAACTGGAGATTTCTCCTGCTTTAAATCATATGCAAATACTACTTGTTGGGAGGAAAGCTGCTTCTGTTCTGCTTCTGAGATGATGTACACACACATTTATATATGTATATATGTGTGTATAGAGACTAGCAGGGTAGGTGTACATATATACGCACACCTGTGCAGGTTTTCATGTGTCACAGAAGCATATACCTTCCTGATCACAGATTTCATTTCCCAAGCTCTGGCATATACAAGGAAAAATGCTCTCATTTTGCTAAGGTCAGTACTAAGTAGATGTACTAAGAAAGCCTTGTCCCCTGGAAAAAACCCACCCTAAGGTTAGGAGTTTTTTCAGTCTGTCACTCAAATGGCATATGCCTCAAGCCATATCCAGGGCTGCTGCTGCAGAGCCACAATAACAGATGGTGACTTTATTTGAGAGGATGGAAACAGCTCTCCAACCTCCTTCACACAGCCGGTCAGGGGGAGCACATCTTACCTGGGGATTTCTGGGTGCTGTCCCATGCACACACACCCCTGGCCAGTGCTGCAGATTTATCAAATCCCAGTTTTGCGCTCTTTTCCACGAGGGGGAGATACAGCTGCAGATATCATCTGGTCCAAGGCAGATAAACCTCCAAGTGCACCATCTTCACACATTTAAAGAGGATGAGACATCCACCAACCATCCTTACTATCTGGTAACTCTTAGCGACTGGTCTTAGGGTCAGACGTATTTGGATTTAACTCAGTGTTTTCCCAATCTCACCAGGTCCGAGACCAGCCCCGTTTCTCTGTGCCTCTGGTTCAGCCCAGCCCAGAATATTCCTTAGCCAAATTTCAAAGTGCACAAATGCAAAGCTCAGCTCTTCAAAAGGGTATCCCAGGGACCCGGCTTTATCATCTCTAACGAACTCTGTGCCCAGGAAAACACCCCTGACAATCAGACCCAAGGCACAGAGCTGTAACCAGATCATAACCACACGCAAATCTGCAAGAGGAGGGAGGGAAAGCAGCAAAGCCACTTTGTCTCTCAAAGTATTTATATCATGTCTACAGATGTAGATGTCAGTGACCCTCTCCTTAGGGAAGCAAAATGACCGTGGGACACAGTGTCCAAAACTGCAACAGAATTTTCCTGATAAACAAAACATTCCCATCTACAAGATTGAAACACATTCACTCTGAATACTGTCTTGGTACCACACTACTCCCAAATCTACTTTTCCAAGCAAGACTGGAACAGGTAAACCCGTTACAGAGATGTCATACCACTGGTGTTGAGACCTCTCACCATTCCTGCCCCTGCAAGATGCCAGAAGCTTTCCACAGCCAAGTGCTGCCTGCAGCACAAAGAGCAGGAGCACTCACTGACGCTTATCTCTAGGTAAACAGACCACATCATAATCCGCCCTGGTTACCGGAAGCCTTTCAAGGAAGCAAGGCTTAGCAGTCGCCTCTCGATGACCTGCCTGCATCACAGAGCACTGCCAGGGCAAGCTGCAGAACTGGCGCTGCCATCTGGGTCAGCAAAGCCTGGAAACAGGCACCTCCACCACTGAGCTTCCTGAGCGTGAGCTGCATTCAGACAGGAACCGTGCCTGCCAGGCACCAACTCACCTTTCTCACCACGGTTCTGATAACAGCTACACACAAACTTCACACTGAGCACAGGAGATTACTTCTGTTTAAAGTTAGGTGTAAGGCTATTTATAGGCCCTTTGAGAACATCTTATAAATTAAAGGGGTCACTGCTAGCAATGGTTTCAAGTGTGTTAGCGATGTTCAAGCCAGCTTTGCGTGTGGCAGAGCTCAACAGCAAGGTTACCAGGAGACTTTTAAAATGTTTCCTCCCATTTGGTGGACATCTGTAAGCAAAGGAACGTGGTGTCTATCCATAAATTAACACTTGAAACACATCCTCCTGGGTAACTGTGACTTCTGTCTTAACAGAGAGGTGGAACTCCTTGCCTAGCAGCAGTGCAGGCAGAAGCCTCTCATCTCTCCTAATGCCATTTTCCAGGCTGATGGCTCCTCAAAGAGACGCCTGTTGACTGTTGTTGTTGCTGTGACAATGTGATTGCAAAAGCTCACACATGGAAGCCCAGCGCAGCCTGTGCTGGGCTTGCATGTCAAACATATTCTGTGTTAACCATGAAGGAGGTTGACATTTCTCAGTCATCATTTTGTCCTAACTGGCCATAACACTTGTTCAGCTCTGATCTCCGACTTTCCTGTTAACCGGACTGTCTCACCCACCCTTTCCTGCTCATGATGCTACATGTTGAGCCACTGGATTCAGCAGTATCTCATTTGAAATTCATTCATTCATTCATTCATTCATTCATTCATTCATTCATTCACTCATATTCTTCCATGCTCCAGGCACTCAGTGTCACAGCACCAACAGCCTGCCAGGGTGACCTGACCTAGGAATATACTCCGATGGAAATGCTTGTGCCGCATGTATGGCATTCGGCCTTGGGAAGCCCATTGCCCTGGCCTCCCCCCATCTGACAGCGGGCTCAGTACAGCAGCATGCCCTCACCCCTGGAGTGGAGCTGTGCACTACTTTGTGCAGTGGGAGAAACAAGTCGAGAATGGCCAACAAAGTATTGTAACATTTTCCAGGATTGCTCCTTGCCCGGAATGGGTATCTGAGAAGCAGGAGTGAAATCATGTAGCATCTGGCGCTGTCTGTGCACTTTACTGCTTGATGGATAACTGCTCCAAGTGAAGAGCTTGCTGCAGACAGCATCACACTCTGCGCTGCCTTTAACTGCGCTTGCGGCCTTGACAGTACTGCAACAGACAGACACACAGGCAGCTCCAGCTGACGCAGAGGGGAGGAGAAGGGAGCTGCGCCACCCTGTGACAAGGGCTGCGGGCAGCACGGGCAGGCACAAGCCAAGCAGAGGCAGGGAGGGCAGTGAGGCTCTGGCAGATGGGCGCTCACCTGAGCCCGCAGTCACGGAGCACAGCTCAAGGCGCTAACACCGTCCTGCTGGAGCATGGGAGTCAGATGGGGAACCTCCCCCTGCGGATAACTCAGATTTCCCATCCTGCATGTGATGCCACTGAACTTCAAAGTGGGATTGAGGGAGGGAGAAAGAGCTGCCTGTGCAAGGACAGCAGGCACTGATGTGTGTTTACTGCACTTGGGCAGCACAGCCATCATGCCTGCATTCTGGGTGCAGAGAAGCCCCACCTTTAACTCCACTGCCTGCACAGCTTCAGTCGTAGCGCACGGGTAATGACACAGTATGGTGACCAGAGCACACGCTGCATTCACAGCTTTTACAGGTAGAAAAAAGTCAGTATATTTGGCCTACCAGGGCAGTATGCAAGCACAGAAATACCATACCATGGATATATATATATGTATGTATGTAGATAGAGGCAGTAAATACATTGCTTACACAGAGTCACACAATAGCCCCACACACATGCCTGGAGTGTGGCATCCCAGTCTGCTATTCATAGCTATTACAGACAAAGTCTTCTCGCCTCAATATTAAAATTTAGCATTTAATCTTCTATAAGAAGAAGGCTCAAACTTTCTTGAGTGCATTTTATTGTCCATTTGCTCTCTAAATAGTAAGGTTAAAGTATGGAGAGAAAAAAAAAATTCAAGTAATACCTGTGACAGGAACATTGACAACTGAGCAGCAGAACTGGATTCGAAAAACTCAGGATGCACACAAGCTTATCAATATTTCATCTTTCCACGTAAGTCTTTCCCGTTGGCAACTTCACCACTGTTTCATAGCTGCCAAAGCATATAAACTACAGAGTTTACTTACCTTCTGACTGTATAACATGACCTCTTTCTATGTATCAGTTTTGATGCTAAGTTTTGCATATTGTCATCCAGTGAATTACAGCTGTAAATAAAACACTGCTGACAGAGACAGTTTGTTTTCAAATGTAAAGCACTTAAATTTGCTGAGCTTCCTTGCCTTGAAAAGTATCCTGTTCCACAGCAGAGCCCACTATACGTGTACATGTTCACCACTTGGAGGCAGCAACTAGAGGAGTAAGGGGCACACTGTCTCTATAGATAATTTCGAGACCCCAGGGGAAAAGATAGGGCCTAACTGTGTAAGAAAATCTAACAAAGCCATTACAAGCAGTTGGAAAAGTAGAAAGAATTCAGTTGCAATGCCCACTCTTGAAAGTGCCTGTATTTTAAAGAGGCTTGGTTTCATTTTTCTTGAAACCTTTAACTCCCAGCTACATCTCTTGTTCCAATCTTTAACATCATAAGCAGTATATTTCCAGGAAACACCAATGTGGCTTCTTTTCTACGTAATATGAGGTTGCTCCTGCAAGGTTGTTTTTGTACAGCACAAGCAATCTAGGAAAGAAAACCACACTGCTCACATGCACTGAAAAAATTAAGAAAAAGAAGCTGCAAAGGAGTGGTGAAGTCTCTCTTTAGCTTTTCAGGCCTTTCTTCAGGTAACACCCTTAAAAATTATCCATTTCAAGGGTGAAGTCTTCTAGTGGGAAATGTACTTGATTCATAGCATCAGGCTATAGCTGACAGTGGGTTTTGGTTCCAGTCCCTGTGCTTTGACTTATTACTTATTTGATTTACTATTACTTATCTTGGACTTACTGTTCTATTCACACCAAACAGTAACTGGGTAAAAGAAGACATAATCCTGGAACCAAGGAAAAGGACACAGAGCTCTCCTCCATGTGAACAGCTCTAGTATTTGAGTGACACAAGCTGCTCCCACTTGCTCTGCCCATGGTTCAGCCTCTCCTGAAGCTGAGGTCAAGAGTCTGTAGTGAAAGCTGAAGATGCCCAGTAGGTCGCAGTGGCTCAGGAACTCTGATAAGAAGTGTGGATTTGAAGTCCTTTGGTCTAAGGAGGGCACTGAACTCGTCTTTTCCTCAAGCTCTAACTGCTCAGCTGTGACCCAGAACACAGAGGTAGCAGTAGCACTGACCTATTTCAAAGGAATGAAATGAGTGGGCTGCTGAGTGTGCTGCCTGCCCTCACAGAGTTGGTCTAGCTCCAGCATGGAGGTGCAGGGTGAATCTAAGATATGCATGTGGGCACATTCAGCACTACAAGCAGGTGACCCAAGTCTATCTCTCTTTCTGACAGGCACTCTCTTTGACTTCTCCTGTGTACTGGTGGAGGTGTATACCTGCCTGTCATGCTCTGCTATGAATCTTGGATATCAGTACCTGACCATCCCCTCTAATTTTATACATAGCTTAGTCACTGAGCTCGATTTGTGAGCTGTGCTCCCAGCATGATGGTGAGGAGCTGGGCACAGCAATGCCTAGCATGGTCAATCCTAAGGGTACCAACAGGCATCCCTCCCCTATCCCATTGCACTGGCTGCTGAAGCCATCACTCCCCACTCTTCAGTGGACATCCACCTGACATCTGCTTGTCAGTGGTCCCCCATCAGACAGGTCTGTTAATCATATTTCAGCCTGGAGAAGAGAAGGCTGTGTGGAGACCTCATAGCAGCCTTCCAGTAGGATGCTGGAGAGGGACTCTTCACTAGGGACTGTAGTGATAGGACAAGGGGTAATGGGTTCAAACTTAAACAGGGAAAATTTAGATTGGATGTAAGGAGGAAGTTCTTTACTGTGAGGGTGGTGAGGCACTGGAATGGGTTGCCCAAAGAAGTTGTGAATGCTCCATCCCTGATGGTGTTCCAGGCCAGGTTGGACAGAGCCTTGGGTGACATGGTTTAGTGGTAGGTGTCCCTTCCCATGGTAGGGGGGTTGGAACTAGACGATCTTAAGGTCCTTCCCAACCGTAACTATTCTATGATTCTATGATCCAGGAATAACTGGTAAGCTGGGCAGCTGACAAAGCTGCAGTCCGAGGGGATGTGGAGCAAAAGTTACAGTATGACCCCTCATAAATATTTCAAACCTGCTGGGTGAGGAGACCTCCAGCTCAAAACCAGACAGAAGACTTTTGGGAAGAATGGCAACACAGATCCAGCTTCCCCACATTTGGACCTAAATTTGATTTTACAAATGATCTCCTCAATTCAGAGTGCTGGCTTTGTGATCTAACCTCATTATCTGTCTTGGTTTTTGCTTGCTTACTCTTCTTACTTTGGAAGAAGAGTTGTTACCAAATAATTAAAATTTATCTCATTAAGCAGTTTTCTAAGCTCATCTAAATACTATAGTTTTGGTAGTAATGTGAATTCCATTAATGCAAATTATAAGCACTGCAGATCTCAAAATGAATACTGAATGTGACTTGTGGATGCTGTGAAACCACAATCACTCCAGCTCTTCTCTAAAAACACAGTCACTACAAACTAATTACTGCTATTGGCTGAGAGCCATCATGTATATTCTGCATATCACTATGATCTGGGCTTGTGTTTTTCTTAATTTTTTTAAATTCATGGATTTGTAGCACAGCCACAAGCGGCTGCTGGAACAGCGAGCACTGCAAGTTGGGTTTTTTCCTGCTTTAAGTATTTTAAGAAGATTCTTCATACAGAAATCAGCTTGAACTAATTACTTTTTGTGCTTCTGCACACAGTTTGGGCTGTTCTAACACCTTAGAAATGGCTTTCATGAATTTTCTTTTCTCAGCCTGAAATGACCTTTGTCAGGGGGAACATATGTTCATGGAGCAGAAGGGGATGGTCTGGAGAACTTACCTTCCTGTTCAAACAAAAATGCTCTTTGGAGCAGAGGTGGACGCTTTGCTACACCAACCTCAGGGAGGTTCAGTAATACACTGACAGTTGTATAACACGATACTCAATTTGCATTTGATAGTAAATGCAAGTGTAAGCCCACTTGTGGACAAGTATCTTTTATAATCAAGCATGTAGTGTCACCTCAGGAGATTTTTAAACGTACCTGGTAGTGCTATTTGGTCTGTTTGAAGGGAAATGGGTAGGCTGATCAGAAGTATTTTTAGGAGCTGCAAAATGTCATCTTTGGCAGAGATGACTTAGCAGTACACAAAAAAGGGAGAGAACTCCATCAGAGACTGGGAAAACATCCCAGCCCTCCTGTCACGTTGGTGGCAGAAGTTTAACAAAGGGCTTTCAGAAGCCTCTCCAACGCATCTAAATCTGGTTCCCATACACACAGAACACAAGTGACTGGGGCAGAGCAAGTAACTATGCAGGCAAGCGTTCACACCATATATGCAAATGCATGAAATCACATGCTAAACCTGATTAAGCTGAAAGCTTGCGCACAGTCACCCTTAATCTAAGACATATGGTTTTCATTAGAATGCACATAAAATTTTAAATCAGCTTGAAATGTTTTCAGCAGGCAAGAGAAAAACACTGGAAGAAGAAACATATCTGGGAGGTAACTAACTGAACAACCCGGCAGACCCAGGATGAGAAGCAAAATTTGTCATAAGCTAAGAAAACATTTACTGCATCACACACCTTGAAAGATTACAAAATGCAGTAAGAGTTCAAGTGTCATTTCAGGTTGTGATTGCTGTCATTTGCTCCTTCTTTTTCTCAACAGCACTCTTCTCATTAAGAAGCACAAATGACAGATGAGAAGCCTGTGCTTTTTCAGTTTATTAATCCTTGCAGGTTTGTGGTCACACTGTATTCTGCCAGCTCCAGCAAACAGTCACAGCCTGCTTGGATTTGGAAAGTCAACAGCTTCCTATTAGTTACAGAATTTCAGAAGGGAGGAAGAGAGACCTGTAATAAAGTGCCTCAGTGTGGAAGCAAGACAAGGCTTGTAATACTAATAAAATATGAAACAAATTCAGCAGAATTTTCATTTCCTTATGTGACGGAATATATAAGAGACACTATTATAAAGCAGGTTTACTCTTTTGCTATGTCACATTAAAGGCAGTACATTTTAAGCTCCTTAGGGAAGTAATGTCACCCTGGAGGCTGGATTTATGAAAGGATGCCCTGCCCCCATTAGGGGCAGGACAGGGGAGGGATTTTGAAAGTGGCCCTCACCCCATCTGCCACTTCACTTGGGAAGTACCTCCCATCAGCCACAACCAGCAAAGCTTCTCATCTGTGTGACACTCTTGTTTCTGGGCACGCCTAAGAGCAGGTCAGCTTTCAAAGCGGTGAACAGTGCAGTGCTTGGCTGCTGCCTAAAGACCAGGGGGAGCGTTTCACTCTATGCTAAATACACCACGATCTACACAAAAGCAGCCCAAGGAAAGCTCTCTTCTGCTGCTTGCTTTACTGGGAAAAAAGAGAATTCACAGGGCCAGACTTAGCTTTGAACAGAGAAGAGCCTGCACAAGATTCCCCCATCACACCACCAGGAACATGCACCACATCCAGCAGTAAGAAATAGGTGAAGAGACAGGGTTCCCACACTCTCAGATTATCATGCCCCTCTCCAGTTCTGCTGTAAATCCACCTAGCCTGGGATGCCTGTCTTTATTACCTCCTGCTGCATTTCCCACAGCTCCCACCTCCATCAGGAGACTCCACCCAACCCGAGCTCCCAACACACCTGAGAAGACTAAGCTCTACAATCTGAAGTTTTGGGACAAGTTGGGCAACCTCTATCTAGTTGCTCTTCCAGATGCTAGTGTTTATTTTACTATTTTTAATTGTGGTTTCTTTATTGGAACAGGGAATGGATGTGCGTTTCTCCTGTGCTCTGAGCTCAGAATTGTACATTCAAGTGGGAGCCAAAACAAAGCGAAGGCACCTCAAACACAGCTTCATCAGGATTTCGATATCTAGGTACCTAAGAGCAAGTAACACACCACTGCTTAAATGGGCCAAATGTTCAAAATGCCACCACTGCCTGCAAAGGCCTTCTTAGTTGTTTATGTTGAACTTTCATGTCCGAGCCCAGAAACCACCAACATACCCGATGTCTTTATAGCACTGTGAGTGAGATTTGCATGACTAAAATACATTCGGTCAATTGCAGTGGTGAGTACCTCGAGGGAGGACGCCTTCAACACCTGAGCGGGGGAAGCTCAGCGTCCAGGAGCCTCAGCCCAGAGCGGCGACGGCCACCCAGGGAGCCCCAAGTCCTCGACAGGCCTTGCCCAGGAGCCGACAGCTCAGCTGACGCGAGCGGCTGACTCACAGGGGGCGGAGCCAGGAGGAGCGGCACCAGCCCTGACTGGGTAAAAACCCGCCCCATGGAGCGCGGGGAACGGGGCGGGTTCGAGGGAGTTTGAGCGGGGTGGTGAGCGCCCAGGGCCCGCTCTGGCTGCCCCGCTCTGGCTGCCCCGCTCTGGCTGCCCCGGCGGTGGCAGCGTAGGCACCCAGACAGAGCTGATGAGAGGGGAGGCTGCAATGCAGAGCTCAGAGTGTAGAGAGGGCCTGCACTGGTCTCGTGAGGGGAGGGTGCGCAATGGGCAGGGCTGCACTCAGTGCTCCCTGGTGGAGGTCCTCCTGCGGCAGGGTCTGAGCTGCGGGACGCTGTCAATGGGCTGAAAGGTGTCAGGGAAGCTGAGAGGAAGCAGCACTGCTTGCTCCAGGCCCAAACTGTGCAGGGGCCTCAAGCGTCTGCTGTAG